>JAVJAQ010000021.1:0-20448 GCA_032362365.1 Zygogramma bicolorata | reverse complement strand
GTCACTGACTCGCTAGGAAAGCTACCCGCTCAACCACGAATCTCAAGTTCTTTAAACTCAACTGGAACACGAGTTCGTATATGATCAATTGAAAATATTTAAGGATGCCAAACAGATACTGAGAAGCCGGATATCAAGTATCTAAAAATTTACTGACAACGTAATGTTACAAAATCTTGACAACTTCAAAAAACATAAATGGTTATAATACAGGAAGTTGCATCAATACCTATTGATACATGAATGAATATAGTGTCTCCGTCATTCTCCCACCTGAGGAACGATAAAAGAATAGTGACTCATAAATAAAGGAGACATTTCCAAATACCAATAAAAAATGCGAAAACGTGAATATTCAATATAAACGTTTCGGTGGCTTACAAACTCGGCCACTTCGCGTTATTTTCACATCACTGGGTGTGTCATGACCACTGATACGCGAACCCGTACTTTCACATGCGATTGCTCTGCTTTTGATGTCAGAATTGACATCAGACACTCCCGCACAGACGACGTCATATCCTCGAGGTGAAGTATCAGACATCTACAAGGCGGCTTCATCCGTTGGACATTCCACAGTGGACGACGCCGACGATTCTGCAACTGGTTGAAGATCCCGCATGTCGATACATTCTAGTGGATAAACTCGTTGAACTGGCCTCAACAGAATTCCTCTCGAAGTTATCACCCGCACTAGACGGATCTTGCCATCTTTCCCAGGAATCAGTTCGATGATACGCCCCAAAGGCCAATCTAAACGTTTGTTATTGTCACTGTCAACTAGAACGATTTCGCCAAGTATGACTTGTCGTTTCAGGTTCGTCAGAAGTTTCAGTTGTCCTAAATATTCGTTTCTGAAGCGACATCTCAAAATATTTCTCAGTTTCTGTTTGTACGCAATTCTTTTGTTCAGTGAAACTGTTTCAATTAAATCGCAATCAGGTTCTCCATGCTCAACTTGATCACGTAGGAACATAGCTGGTCTATACCCGTGATTTCAAAGGCAACTGCATCGCGAACTCTATCAAGAGGAAGCGGCGGAGTTGGATTTTGGAAGTTTTTTACACTATACCGCTGGCAAATCACGCATTTCTTTATGAGAGATCGAATTGTCCTACGACCACCGAGTATTCAATATCTTTCACAGAGGTTGCTCAAAAGTCCTCCGGTACCGATATGACATAATCACACGTGAGTATCGAAAATTAGTCTCTGCACTAAAAAATTTTTTGCTGGAAGTACAATAGGAAATCGAAAATCTTCAATGTCTTTCCTTTGCGAAATTCTGCTTCTAAGACGAATTACACCATGATCATCTTTGAACGGACAGAGGGAAATCAATTTGTTATTAGTCATATCATCAAACTCCTCACCCTGTATGAGGATAATAATACATTTTTCAGCTTGATCTAGTTCTAATACGTTCTTTTCATGAGAGATGGATTCTTAACGTTATAGATGAAACGATAAATCCACGCTACAATTCGTACAGTTTTAAAATATTCAGAGAAATATCCAAAGTGCCACTCATCCGAATTATGATTGAGCATTGTTGTAATTGGGGATTTCTTTCTCTCTTTAATGATTTCTTCCTCACCACCTACAATTTCCTCATGTGGCCAAGATGAAGAGGGGCTATACAACCATGGAGGGTCCCTCCCACCACTTCGATTCGTATAACTGACGAGGAGAACATCCTCTGGAAGGAAGATCTGCTGGATTCAAAGTACCTGGAACATGCTGCCAACTTTTAATACTGGTTAATCGACGAATCTCTTGCACCCGATTTCCAACAAATGTTGACCAAGGTTCGCTTCGACGGACCCATGAAATCATGGTGAAAGAATCGCTCCAGAAACAGCTTTCGATTTCTTCCACGAAGTTTTTTTTCACTCCGTCGTAAAGTCTTGCACCTATAGTTGCAGCTAACAACTCCATACGGGGAATTGAAATTTCCCTAAGTGGTTTGATCCTGGATTTAGCCGCCAGTAAATGAACTGAAACGCCCTCATTGTCGACTCTCAGAAAAATTACAGATGCATGAGAATCCCTGCTAGCATCAACAAAGGTATGCAGACTGCAGTCTCGAGCCTTCTCGGTAGTAAAATCTATCCATCTGGAAATTTGTATTTTTTCCAAATGGGGAATTTCAAGTATCCAGTCGGTAAAAGACTTTTTGATATTTTTATCCACTGGATCATCCCAGCGAAGTTGTTTTTTCCAAAGCGACTGTAACAACAGCTTAGGTAACAGAGTTGCTGGTGATATGAATCCTATTGGATCAAAAATTCTTTGGCTCATAGAAAGGATAACTCTTTTGGTAACAACCGTATCCTGCAAAATTGTAGTGTTATAGCTATTGATACTTAACGTATCCGATAGTGGATTCCAAATCAACCCAAGTAAAGGAACTCTGGAATTTTTACTGCCAATTCCCGTGGACTCCCACCCTCGCAAGTCAAATTTTCCTTCAGCCATGATCATACTTGCTTCTCGAATGAAATTATATAAAGAATCTTCATCAGGTAGGCTTGTTGCACAGTTGTAAACATAGAAGCTGGTTAGTAATCGTTCAACTGTTTCTTCACTGTACCCAGTGACAGAATTAGGACATTTATCAAGGATTGCGTTGAGGTGGTATTCAATAGTTGCTCCGAGCAAGAACGGACTGCAACTCACACCGAATACCACTCTAGGATGCCGATAAATAATTTCACTACCATTTTTGTCAATCCACAGAAATCGCAAGAAATCACGATCAGTTTCATGGAGACTGATCTGTAGGAAAGCTTTGCATATGTCAGAAACTACTCCGAATTTTTCCCTACGAAATCTAATGAGAATGGAAGGTATACGTTCGATCAAGTTCGGTCCCTCCTCAACACAATGATTGAGCGATGGCCGACCCTGCTCATGTGCTGTCGCATCGAAAACTGGCAGGATTTTTGTGGTAGCACTATTCTCTTTGATAACTGGTCTGTGGGGTAAGTAATGTACACGATTTTCACAACCAGAAGACTTTACTTCCTCTATGATCCCTTCCTGCAACCATTTTCTGAAAATACAATCATAAGATGCGAAAAGGTGATTGCTATTCAACTTCCTCAGAGTAGTATCGAGTCTTTTTCTAGCAGATGAAAAATTGTCAGATAGAGGTGGATGTCCATCTAACCATGGTATCCTCACTTCATACCTACCTTCGTCATTTCTGAACGTAGTTTGAACAAACAAATCCACAGCCGCTTTCTCAAGTTCTGATTTTGATTTTTCTCTACAGGGTCATCTATGCCTAAAATATCAAGCTGCCATAGCTTCGTCAATGAAAGATCGTTAACTAGAAGAGAAATCAAAGAAGTCGCCATTCCATCTGAATTCACCATTTCATCAGAAAGTTTGCCCATCAATGTCCAACCGAGTAGAGTCTCCATTGCCACCATTCCGCACTCTAGAATGTGTTTTCGACCAGTATACAACTTTCCTGCTACGTCTGCCTCTATAAGCAATTCGATTGAAACAAGATCTCGAGTATCAAACACGTGAATACCCAGCTTCTACAATTCATCCATCCAAGGTCCGTCGAATACAGGAGCAACTCCATTGCAAATCAAGTGTTGATCGAGTACCTCGAGTGTGCAGTAATAATCGATACTACCCAAGTGGATATCAAAAGCATAATGCGTTTGTACAGAAGTATGTGAACCGCCGAATTGGGAATGAATAATTTTCTCTACTCTTTTCGGTTTGAAATCCATTGATTCCACAGTTGACTTGAGTATGTATGATCTTTGAGATCCTGTATCTATGACTAAACGAACGTCTCTGTGTTCATTTCCATTCATTAACTTGACTCGTGAAGTTTGCAGAAATACCTGAGGCCCTGTATAATTTGTCAAAACTTGATTCAGAGGTACTACTTCACGCGTTTTATTGTCTTGGTTTTCAGTTCTTTGCCCATAATTTGATTTATTTGACTTCAATTCTGGACACATCAAAACAACATGCGATTTACTACAAACCAAGCACCTAAGACGCTCACGACATTTCTTTGAAGAATGGCCAGTTTTCAACCACCGGAAACAACTGTTTTTCTCAACCAAAATGTTTCTTTTTTGTTCGAGTGTATATTTTTGTGCTTTGAAACAACTGTGACTCTGATGTATTCCTCCACAAAAAATACACTTGTCTGCTTCGCAGTTCATTAAACCAGAAGCTGATGGTAAAGTGAACTGTCGATTCAGATTCGAGCAAGGGGGTTTGAATTTGATTTGTTTGGAAATTTTATCATTAGAACATAAACCAAAACCTTGGGCTGCTTGAGAAATCCTCTCTTCATTTTCGACCTGAGATTTCAAAAAGAACATGAGTTTTTTCAAGCGATTATCTGTAGTGGGTTCAGATTCTAAAGAAGTACCAGAACTAGAATCCTTACTATAAAAACTAGCAGATAGCTTCCATACCCTTAGCAAATCTTCCGGCAAACAAGATTCTATCAAAGGAAACAACATCGCAGTACAATTTTTACTTGTTACTCCTAATGTTTCGAGTGACCGTAGTTGGGTCTCGATTTTGTCATAAATAGCAATAAGACCAATTTTATTTGGTGACATGGCATTGTTCAAAACTAATTTCAAAAGTTCCCGTACATACACTTCAATTTGGAGATCTTTCCTTCCAAAGCGCGATTTTAAACTCTCTATAACACTTTCGTAATTTTCGGCATTGGGAGGGAAACTCTCCACCAATTCCCTCGCTCTACTGTTTGGAACTGTCGCTTGGATCAGGTATTGAAATTATCGCCACTATCTATATTAAGATCTCCATGTATTTTTTTGAATTGCCCCCAGAAAGAAAGCCAATCTTTGATATCCCCACTGAATTTCTCAAATTCTATGGTAGGTAATTTGAATTTTCTCATACCTGTTATTCCTGACTGAATACTTTCTACTCTACTCACAGTTGAAGCTCTGTCGTCACGGACGTCACCGATAACTTCTCTGTGCTGTTCATATATGTATTTCAGTACTTTGAACCTCTTGCTATATGTGTCACAAGAATCCATCTCTGCTTCTAGTTCTCCCTCCGAAATATTTGCTTCCAGAAGAGAATCGAAGATATTCTTGTTGATTTCTTGCAATGATTCATATTTTTCTTGTAAACAATCCTATTGTACAACAATATCCTGCGAACTTGTTTCCTCTGCCGATATCTGCTGTTCCAGTTCATTTCCAATTCTCGAAAAAGCCGACCGAAGAATTTTCTTGTATTGATCCATCGCGATATAAAAATATGAGATGATGTCAATATTCGATCGAAAGTTATCAATTTAGTCAAGATCAACGCGTATTCGTACCTACAAAGTCGTACGTAAATTGAGTCCTGTCACGGTCGCCACAATGTCACTGACTCGCTAGGAAAGCTACCCGCTCAACAACGAATCTCAAGTTCTTTAAACTCAACTGGAACACGAGTTCGTATATGATCAATTGAAAATATTTAAGGATGCCAAACAGATACTGAGAAGCCGGAAATCAAGTATTCAAAAATTTACTGACAGCGTAATGTTACAAAATCTTGACAACTTCAAAATACATGAATGGTTATAATACAGGAAGTTGCATCAATACTTATCGATACATAAATGAATATAGTGTCTCCGTCACTTTCTATGTGATATATTTTGGGATGAAAATAGAAGTAATTAATTGAAAACTTTACTCATTTTGTTTGATGTTCAGAATTTATTTCTTCAAATCAAATTTTTGAAGGAAAAGTCTGTTGTGTGCAAAAGCATACTATATGCCCAAATATCTATTCTATAACTCACTATGCCTACAAAGAATATATTGATATAAGCAATAAGTTTACCCACTAGCTAACAATATGTTTTGTTTTTCCAGGTTTTCATTCGGTCAACTGTCAAATTATTGTCAATGCCGACATGAAGATAATAAATTTATTTGCAAACTATGGCGGAGCCACCTATGACTCTTTTATATGGAGTAATTCCCAAATAAACATTTATGAAAAACAATTTGGAATATGGAGGACGGGCTTGGCTCATAGGTGACTCAGGATATCCTCAGAGCAGAATCTTGATGACACCGTTTCGAAACCCTCCCAACGGAAGTCCTGAATCCAGATACAATAATGCTCACATGAGGGCGAGAAATATTGTTGAAAGATCAATAGGAGTCCTGAAGATGCGTTTCAGAAGTATCTTGAAAGAAAGGACAGCAAGATACGATCCACATTTTGTCACAAAAATCATTAAAGCATGTTCTATATTACATAATATATGTATAGAAAATAATATTCCTGTACCAGCTGAAGTTGCACCAATGGATGATCAGCCACCTGCTAACATAGATATAAACAATATGGTGCATGAAGGCATGTTAGCAAGACAAAGTGTTGTTGACAGATATTTCAGAATTTAATTTTTTTGTCATTTCAAATATTGATATTTAGTTTTAGTTAGTTTGCGATACTTATCGAGAAATAAAATACTTTAATTTTGTTATTGGTCTTTATTTTAATTTTTCCAACTCATTTGAAGATCCTTACAAAAACATAAATAGTAAACAACGATAAATAGTATATCCCTATTATACTTCAACTAATAAGCACCACTTTGACAACTATTGCTTTTTAATGTTAGGACTTTGGCATTGTTTAAAAATGATAAACCGTACAATTTTGTGAGCGACTACTACAGTTTTTAGAGTTTTTTTACTTTTTATGTGAACGTTAACTATGAATTATAAACATTAGTAATAATTTTAATCATATTTCAAAATAGTATCGCGGCGCAATTTTAACCAATTCTTCAACTAATAACTTTTCACCAGCACCAGAGGGCGAATCGCTTATCTTGAAACCCCAATTTCCAATGTAATTCCTAATTCCATTCCTCTTCCGAAAGCAAAGTACAGTGTTGCTGTGTCCTTATAACCTTTTATGAAAACGCTTTTTTACATTTTGTCGAGATCTTGAAATTGCCCTCATTTCACCCGCAAAATCCAAATACCAGCAAAAATACCCTCACAACTCCAAAATACCCGTAATTTGGGCAATTACCACCAATCGGCAACGCTGCAGACGAACATATAATGGCACATCCGAACTTCGGAAACTTTGATACGATTCGAATACCGATTACTCGAAAACATGGCGGTTTCGGTTCGTATCGGATTTTCATAATCCCGGCCCTGTTCGTCTGGCAGGACGTTCAGTTCTTCTGTCTGTTCCTCGAGTCTTTTCAGAATGACGCGTTCCGCCACCTTACTCATCGAGGATGTCAGACTTATCGGCCTGTGGTTCTCTGGGAAGGTATGGTTCTTGTTTGGCTTCGGGATCATGATGACCGTGGCCTCCTTGAACTGGTATGGGAAGTGTTGGAACCGGAGAATAGCATTTATGACGTTAGTCAATGCTACTATTCCTTTCCTGGGTAGGGCTTTGAGTGCCCGGTTCGGTATTTGATCCGGGCCTGGGGCTTTCCGAGTAGCGAGACTTCTTACGATGCCTCTGACTTCCTCGGGGGTTGTCGGGTCTATGGGATGGGCGTTGTCCCCGCGCTGGCGTCTAATTCTCTTCGCTGCCGATTCGATCTGCCGCTCGGCGTTCTCTTCCTCTTCGGTAACGAAAGCATTATTATTCTCTCTACACTGTTTCTGAAAGCTGTCCGCGAATGCTTCTGCTTTTTCAGGATCTGTGTATACTATGCCTTGTTCTCCATGTATGGGAGGGCATGGTTTTCGACGGCCGTGCCTTAGAACTTTCTGCATTTTCCATGCAGATTGATCCTCGGTGTTGAGTTCTGCCAAACGGTCTTTCCATTTCTGGTCTCGGAGTGTTTGCAGCGCTAGCCGCAGCGTTCTGCTGGCCCTGTGCATACAACTCTTGTCCATCGGGGCAAGTGTCCGTTGGTATCTTCTCTTTAGGCGTCTTCGAATTCTAATGAGTTCCGTTACCTCCGGTGTTAGTTCGTCCTGTAGATTGAAGCGTGGGGATTGGACGTTCCGGGCGCTTCGCTCCATGGATTTGAGAATCGCCTTTTGAAGGTTACAGTTGGCGCACTTTGCCGGTTCCTCCCTTGGTTTTTCGCAGGTTCTGCTTTCGTGGTTTTCACCACACTTCACGCAACGTGCCGTTGCGTGGCAGCAGCGCTGCGAGTGCCCAAAAGATTGGCACCGATGGCATTGGGATATTATTCCCCGCCGTTGGCGCTGTGGTTCCACCCTCACTACTAGGTGAACGCATCTGTTCACCTTGAAGATTCGCTCCTCCGTCCGCGGTACTTTAACGAGAAAGAGCGGTAGCTCTTTCCTCGTCCGTCTCGATGTCATCCTGTGGCATTCGATGACGGTGAAGCCTTGCCCCTCTCGGCTGATTTTGTCAGTAACACCTTTAATGTAGGGAAGAAAAGCTTTGTGGGGAACGTTGTTGTCTGTTGGGTCTCTTGGAATAGAATGAGAAGTTTGATGGCGGCGGATGGATCTGTCAATTTGATGGTCTCTGAATCCATTTTGAAGAAGGGCTGATTTGAGTTGGGCTAGTTCCTGTGGTTTGTTATGGAGGTCTGTGAGGTTGATAGATCTGTAAATGGGGGAATTCACAACGGAATTGGTTTGTGCTGGATGATGGTGGGAGTTTGCGTTAAGGTATCGGTTTGTGTGTGTTGGTTTCCTGTAGACTGTGTGGGTGAAGGAGTCATTGGTTTTTGTGATGAGGACATCTAAGAATGGAAGGGAGTTATTGCTTTCGATTTCCATTGTGAACTTTATATTTGGGTGGAGGTCGTTAAGGTGATCAAGGAAATTATGGAGAGTTTCGGAGCCGTGAGGCCATATGACGAAAACGTCATCTACGTATCTGAACCAGCAAGAGGGTTTGTGGTCGACGTGTCAATGGCTTTAGTTTCGAAGTCTTCCATGAAAAGGTTTGCAAGGACTGGTGAGAGGGGAGAACCCATGGGGGCGCCTTTCACTTGTTTGTAAAAGGTACATAAAAGTGATAGTAGACTGCATCCTGAAAGATGTGCTAAGCTCATCATGTGAATAATCTGGATCATCGAATGGACTATCATTCAACAAAAATAATAGCAATAAAACCACATCTTTCAAAGAGAAATTTCTTAGAAATGTCTTTCATATCACAAGAAACTGATTCCATAAATAAAAAAAACGGATAATAACCATTTGAGCGAAATATATTCCTTTTCGCTTTCACTTGACAAAATCAAATGAACATAATAACCAAACACATTTATGAAACTAACCAAAATTTCGGGAGGGGACTTTTGGGTCGGGGCATCTTATTCCTTGAGAATCTTAGGGAATGGATGAGACCGACTCGGCGGTTTCCGTTCGATTCGTTGATTAGAACTTTACCACATAGTAATAATGTCAAATGTCATATGAATAGTGTCTTTCTAAACATCAAATTCATTTACCAAATTGTAATTTCAAATTTTGAAATAAAAAATGAATTATGTTTTCATGACTCTATGTACACATTCTGTTTTTTCTATCAGTTATGGTTCTATAAAACTAAAATTGTACTTCCTGTTTTATTCGAAACGATAATTGAGAAATTTATTTCTCAAATACAACTTATATGTAAACATTCTCAACAAAGATGTAAGTACTTATATTTTTTGAATTTTACATTTTTTATGACCTTTTATATTGTAGTCTCCTTGATGATGGAATAAAGAATTCCGAAAGCTTGGAAAAACTTTAAAGAGTCTTCTTTTACAACGCTGCAGATCCTACTATAGTTATACTCTTAACTAGTCAGCGACTATCCTTCCTTTATATATATATATATATATATTTATATATATATATATATATATATATATATATATATTTATATATATATATATAAATATATATATATATATATATATATATATATATATATATATATATATATAGTGAATGGTGTTTTCTATTTCAAATTTTGAATTGTAATCCACTATTCCGTAATGATAAACTGATTTTGTTCCGAAATTTGATCTGAAATTCCTAGCAGCTAAAGGTGCGTACTCACTGAGCGAACGAAGGCCGAACAAACAGCGAACTTTGAATTTGGTCATGTTGAAGCGAAGGCCTTCGCCGTCGTTCGCTGGAAAAGCGGTACAAAAGATTCGCTGTTTGGTGTGGACGGGATCCGCGATTTCTAGTTTCATTCCGAACCGAACGTCGAATTTGCGTTGAAATGTTCAGATGTTAGACAACATCAAACGTGTCAAGTCAAGACAAGATGGAGTGGATAGACGAAATTACTTTAGATTTCATTGAAGCCTATAGAAGGTAGGAATTGTTATGGAATCTTTTACATGTTTGCAATAAATGGAGACGGAGCCATATGCCCAGCGAATAGCGAACTTTTTAAGCACTGCATTCTGACTGAGTCGATGAAACAACATATAATAATTTTCTTCTGGCATTGTATATAGAGAGATAGCCAACCTTATGGAGGTATCATTCGAAGGAATGGATACTAAGGGTAGATGGCACTAGTGATTTCGTTTACAAGTCATGTCTTTTCTTTCGCTTTTTTGACAGATGTCGTAGCCTGAATAATACATTTTCTTGATTACTATACATAATACTAAAAGATGGCAATCAATCAGAGATGAGCGATATCGTGATTTTTGAATCACACTGATATTTTTATTTATTACTGTGATTTCTTGATATCGGTACGGCAGCACTGGGTAACGTTATTAACTTCGGTAACTGAACTTATTCATCAATCTTATACGTTATAACGTTATTAGTTCTGTGCCAAAATGGATTGGATAAGTTGTACATAAATTATATTCAGATCAACATGATCCAAATTACGAGAAAAAGTGTCAGGATTAGAATTCTCAAAGGAGATAATTTAAAATTTGGTGAAGAAACATTCGGCTCAGGCTGAATAATTAGTGATAAGGAATGAATAGTAAAATATTTATTGGTATTTGACTACGATTTCCGGAATGCCGGAAACTATGCAAAAACCCAATTATTACATTGTTTGGCTAAGAGCCGATTATATTCCCAATTAGGTCTATTCTGTGGTTACTGCATGGTGACCTATTGATTCTTGAAAATCATTAGATTATTGAAAAATATTCAAGAATGAGACTAAGACCAATAATGCATTTATGGTACAATTCAAATTCTTTTCAATAGACATTATTTCTCGAAGATATTTCAGAAATATTTATGGTGCATATTCATATTCTTCCATAACAGTTGTCGATTATTTACTATTAATCTACGGTAATTTCGCACCGATGAAAATGCTCATAAATGGAGTAATACGTGGTAGTATAGTAACTCACAAAACAGCAGCACTGGGTAACATTGCATTTAACAGAAGTTTGGACTTTGAACTATTTACGTTATTAACTTCGGTAACTGAAGTAGGGCTTATCCATCAATATTATACGTTATTGTTATTGATTCTGTGCCAAAATGGATTGGCTAAGCTGCTGTACATAAATAATTATATACACGGTATGCTTGCACCAGTTCTCAAAAGCTGGTCTCGTAATTTCGGAAAGACGGAGTCGTTTAAGTACAAAAAAAGCCGAAATGATTTTGTTTATTGAAGCAAACCAAAAATTAATGGATTGATATTATTATTTTTCTGTTAGCGACCCATATTCCGTCCTATTTAATATTTACTTACGTTGATAGTGTTTTCTTTCATTTGATTTGGTGCGAATCGAATAGTAACAAAATAGTTCTTATTCTTTGTATTATAAATATATAGTAAATTGAATGTTGGTCGTTATCATCACGAACTAGTTTTATTTGATTCAAAACGCCTTTTTACCTGGTAATATATATTAGTATATACTGATATATCTATCTTAACCTGATAACAATAAACAGTAAACCAGTGAACGGGCTCATCGAATACCAAAGTAACTCTAAACGCCCCACCTCAAAACTGTGATCACATCACGTTTAAAAATCACTGATATTAAAAAATCACAGTAACAGATATCAGTGTGATTCAGAAATCACGATATCGCTCATCTCTACAATCAATTCAGAAACCGAAGTGGAATTTATGGTCATTATCGTAGATCATTCATATTTTGAAGATTATTTCAATAACATTCAAATAAGTCGATATGGGCATACTTGAAGACAGGCGTTAAATCAAATCATCTTTTGAACAATTCGTTCAGGCCAGTCTAAAACTACCCACACAGTAGGTTTTGGCTGACACCTGACAGAAAACATATACTTCCCTGGTTAATACCACGAAGGGCATTGCATTATATCCGACCGGTGCCAGTGCAGGTTTCTTCACTAAAGAAAATCCTGCATTTGCTATTGGCGATACAAATCAAGGAATTGATTTTCGAATAATTATAGGGACAGACACACTTGCAGACACTTCGAGTTTATTCATAAAAAAATTTCAAAGAAATTATTCTTTTTTAGTAGAATTGCCAATAATCTTTCAGCCGAGTCAAAAATCACAGTCTACAAGTCAATTGTTCAGCCACACTTTGACTACTGTTCCTCTATCCTATATCTATTCAATCAAAATAAATTGTCCCAACTCCAGAAGCTTCAAAATCGTGGTATGAGGATCATTTTGATGTGCCGTAGAGACACCCCTATTACTACTATGCTTAATGTTTTGAATTGGCAATCTATTTCCCAAAGACTGTTATATTTCACAATGATTTTCGTATACAAAATATTGAATAATTTAGGACCCTCTTATTTTGAACAGTACATTGTCTTTCATCATGATATTCACCACCACTTCACCCGAAATAATAATGATTTATATATACACAGAACAAATCACACAAACACCATGAATTCTTTGTTTTTCAAGGGTTTTGATCGTTTCAACAAGTTGCCAAATGTAATAAAAAATAGCCCATCTCTGATCATGTTCAAAAACGAACTGAAGAAATTTGTTTTCAAAGTACAAATATGATATGTATTATGTGTTTGTTACCTGTAACTACAATTTTCTGTCTTGAGATATTGTTATGTTAATCGTATTGATCAACTTTGTAATGTATTCTTCTATTGTTTGTCATATATTTCAAATAATTCCAATATGTACCACATACCTTTCCTTCTTTTCGATAATTTATACTTTTTAGCTTATATGTATATTAGGATATCCTATTTCAATAAAGATCTATCTATCTATCTAGTTTCGGGCTATTTGGCCACTCATCAGTACAAGCCCAGCAAACATATACACATACCTGGTATGCAACAGATATGAAACTAAAGTTCCTGCGATATCGCATTCTAGATAGAGACTTTTTAAAAAAGTCACCTGTATATACCAGGCATGGACCTATGTCCGCCGCAAGTTCACCTTTTCACTATGCACCTTATACATTATATTGAGTATGTACACTCTATGAAACATTTACTATGTACTTTGAGCATGAAATAAATCATATACCTGGTACATGACATTCACGACATACTTTACAAATAACCCTCCTTACATTTAACATAGGAGTCATCATATACTTTCTATGCATCAGTTACTAAATCAGAAGAATGGGTTGCTTTCATCATCCGAAGTATTGACAATTTTTTATACAGCATTTAACATTGGCAATAATAAGGTTCCAGTCATTTGATTATAATTTGTTTACTTCAACTTATTTTGTATCAACCGGGTAAATATAATAATTCATTATAAAACCGTGCGTTATTTTGAATAATAAAATATTTGCTTCGAATACAAAGTATATTGATATATGTTACCAGGGGCGCCGGAACCATAGGAGCAATGGGGGCTCGAGCCCCCATAGAGAATTGGCTATGGGGGCGGAGCCCCTATAGTGAAGTTCTGGTTTGCGAAACTGTTACCATGCTCTCATAGCAAAAATTTTTCGTTTAAAACAAATTATGTATCGGTCTCATATCGGCGTCGGGTTATAAAGATTTTTGTTATCACGCTGGCAACAGTGTCAGTGACAAAACCGCCGCAGTTACTCAAAGCCGTAGTCACTATTAACAAAGGTGCGTACGTATACCGTATATATTGAAATAAAAAATAAAAAGATATGATATCTGATATATCAAATCAAAAACGTATTCACGGTCCACGATGACACAGCAAAGGCTAAACGATTGTGCTATCTTTAACTTCTACAGAGCTCTTTTTTAAAGAAGTTAGTAATCACGGGATAGCAAATATTTTCATTTTAAAAAATAACCAAAGACGGCAGACCTTCTAACATGGGTAAAATTATAATTTTAATCCTATTTGTTACATATATATTATATAGATCATGCAGAAATTGGATATTTGTTTCTTTATGCGTTACGTGTCACTTTGACGCCGAGTCCAGGTCACGGGTTTGCCTCGGGCGCCACCTCTGTTTATCGTGTGAAGGTCCACTTGCTCCGGGCAGCTTCAGTGAAGAAGGAAATACTCCAGGGGTCACTATGGTATCGACTAAATCAATGGTGGCCAGTACGGCAGGCTTTAATTGCCGTTTCTGGGTTTAAACCCTGGGTACCTGCTGCTCGTAGTTAAAATAAAACAACTGTATAGAATAACGAATTATATTATAAAAATCCAAAAAGAAAATGTCAGGTTAAACAATTAGTATCAACGATTGAGTAAACAAACGGCAAACGGTACGCAAGCACAAGCTCAAAGCACTAATTCAAAGCTAAACACAAGGACTCGTGGTTCTCAGTTCGTGACGGATAATAACGGTGGTAAAAACTATAAGGGGTGTTTGGCACACGGCCCTTGACAATTCTAATAACGGTATACTGGTACACCCGGTATAATGTAAAAACGTGGGGTGTTCATCACACGGCCCCTTCAAAAATCTATGCACCTTCGGTATACTCTAATAGTTAGGGTGTTTAACACACGGCCTTAAATTAGTGAGGGTGTTTAACACACGGCCTTCTCATCAAAAATTTATAACAATCCGCTCGGTTTAATAAGGGTGTTTAGCACACGGCCTTATTATTAGGAAGGGTGTTTAGCACACGGCCTTCTATAAAATAAAACATTCAAATATCGGAAAACAATAGAAACTGAGGACCACTACCTTTTACCAATATCCACTTACTCAAATTCGGCACTTCTAAGCTCTCCTGGACGGTTGGTTAGACGGATTATTGATCGGATATTTCCCTTCGTTTAAATGAGTTCTACTAAGCAGTAAGATGCTCTCGGTTGGAACTGCCTTGATGGATGCTTTCGAGACTATTTGAAATAGTGCTCTACGAAGAGTTCGGTGGGGGGCGAGTCGTGTCCTCTGCCGGCGATACGGTGTATCTAGTGCACATCGACGGTCTGACACAATGTAATTTCCTATCACGACAGAGCCACACTCAGACCCAGTTTGGGAGCGATGACAATAGAGGGCGGAATCAAACGGATTAATAACAAATAATGATACACGTTGCTTCTACCTGAAGTATCACCGAGGAAGTTAGTAACTTCGTTACACACCCTTCCCACTTCGGGAAAAAAAAAGTGTGAAACACCTTTTTTTTTATATTTGCGCGGCCTATACGGCGAAACAAAATACCTTCTGAGAAACTTATCCTATGCCTGACTTCAACTTAAACAAATCTTTTAATCCTTACCTGATACAAAAACAAAATGAAAAACCGGTCAGGTGCCTACCCCTTTCAATGGCCGAACCCTTTATTAAGGGGTAAGTACGCCTGTTACACTTGTAACGGAATAAACAATAAAACAAACAGATACAAGTAAAAAAAAACATTTCTCTCCTGCTGTTCATAACGGGGGTGCCTACCTATCGTCGGTGTGGAATATGGTGGAATGGACGATCGAGGCATGCCACGTAGAGCTACCGGAGCGGGCCTGGTGGGTATGCGGCCAGGTGGTCCTATCCCTCGCCTCTGCACGGGTTGACGCAGGTCTCTTGCAAGGATCTGGCAAACGCGTATTTTTGTTGCTAGTTGTCGGGTTCGGATGGACGCATCCTGAATCGGGACTCTTATATCTTTCGGAAGCTTTGCGCCTCTGGGAGGTTCGCCAGCGTAGCGTTTCGGCATTTTCCGTTTTCTTTCTACAAAGAATGGAACGTCAACGTTATGCGAGGTCTCCATCGGACGGGTGAGCTGGGCGTAGGTCTTTGATATGAACTCGCGAGAGCCGTTTGCCGGTCGGACTTTTGAGGTTATACACTACCGGCGAGAGGACATGTGTTACGGTGTACGGACCGGAATATTTCGGGGCAAGTTTCGCGGCGTAACCTTTCTCGGCAGATGACAGGTGATGTTCGCGTTTCATAACAACGTCTCCGATACAGCAGCGCCATTCTCTGCGCCTGAGATTGTAGTGACGACTCTGGGTGGTGAAGGCCTTGGCGAGGTTTATACGAACCAGTTCGAAGGTCTCCCGCAATCGTTGTAGCCGTTCGGTATGCTGGGTAACTTCAGCCTGATCGATTTCTTCGATATTGCCCTGTTCCGGTGGTGGCGGGGTTCGGTAGATTGCTTTTGGCACTTCTAGTTCCCTTCCAAAATTCAGGAATGCTGGGGTATATCCGGTAGAGTCCTGGCGTGCGGTATTGATAGCAAACAACAGTTCGGGTAGGTGTTGATCCCATTTGCGGTGGTCTTGGTCACAAAACTGGGCTATCATGGTCTTGAGGGTTTTGTTGGCTCTTTCAACTGGGTTGGCCTGCGGTGTGTATGGCGGTGTCCTACGGTGGGTGATCCCAAGTTCTTTCAGCATGTCTTCAAACAGGTGTCCCGTGAATTGAGTTCCGTTATCGCTAAGGACCACTTTCGGACATCCGAAGCGAGTGACTATCTCTTCATACAAAGCTTGTGTAACGGCCTTGGCGGTGGCTTTACGAATTGGCCGACACTGTACCCATTTGGTGAATCGGTCTTGAAAGACTACCAGGAACGCGTTTCCCTTTGACGACCTAGGCAACGGTCCTACCAGATCGGTGCTGACACACTCCCAAGGATGACGGTTGTGGGAGGGTTGCATTTTGCCAGCTGGCTTCTGCTGGGATGACTTATAGCGTTGGCAAGAATCGCAGCTTCGAACATATTTGGTTACGTCACGGAACATGCCGGGCCAGTAATAGCGTGCCGCGATCCTTCCGATGGTTTTAGCAATACCCATGTGTCCGGCTGTTGGGGCATCATGCATCTCCTTGAGTACACTGAGCCGGGTCGGCTTAGGAACACATAGTTTCCATGGGTCGGTTAGTTCTGGCTCCGTGAGGTCATTGGAGTCCCAGAAGTGTCGATATAGACGGCCATCTCGGATGCAATAATCGGGAAATGCTTCTGGGCTTTGTTGGACCTCCGTTTTCTTCTTTTGATACCAGGAGCATCCAATTGACGGTTCCACTGTCGCTAGTCCTTCGAGGTTGTCCTCTGTGTCCCCTCTCGGCTCTCTGGACAGAGCATCGGCTACTTTGTTCATAACTCCACGGCGATATTTGACATCAAAATCATACTGTTGCAGAAACATACTCCATCGGGCGAGGCGGCCTGCCGGACTCTTGATGGAATGAAGCCACCGGAGGGACTGATGGTCGGTAATTACGGTAAAGTGGTATCCTTCCAGATAAGGCCGTAATTTCTCGATTCCCCACACTATCGCCAGACACTCTTTCTCTGTCACGGAATAGGCCTTTTCAGTGGCTGTCAGGGATCTGCTGGCATAGGCTATGACACACTCTCCTCCATCCGTTGGTTGTGTCAGGACGGCACCCAGTCCTTGATCCGACGCATCGGTCTGCAGCGTGAAAGGTTTATCGAAATCAGGACAAGCGAGGACTGGTGCTTCTGTTAGGCACGCTTTGAGCTTCTGAAAAGCTTCCTCCTGCTCGGGTCCCCACTGCCAGCGGCGGTTCTTCTTTAACAGATGGTGTAAAGGTGCTGCCACTTCGGAAAATGACGGTACGAATCGCCTATACCATGAAGCCATTCCCAGGAATCGTCTCAGCCCTCGCACGTTGTGGGGAGCGGGTAATTCCACGATGGAGGACACTTTCTCGGGATCGGTGCGGATTCCTTCTGAGGTTACTAGGTGGCCGAGGTATCGGAGAGATCTTCTGCCAAACTGACACTTCTCCGGGTTCACCCGTAAATTGGCGGCTCGGAGACGGCGGAAGACTTCGTGTAAGTTGGCGAGATGTTCTTCAAAGGTACTTCCCAGCACAATGATGTCGTCCAGGTAAGCGAAACAGTGCGGATCCATATCTGGGCCAATTATCATGTCCATGAGTCGTTGAAATGTGGCTGGAGCGGCATGCAGGCCAAACGGCATAACCCGGAACTGATACAGTCCTCGGCCTGGAACGGTGAACGCCGTGACCGGTTTGCTGTCCTCTGACAGTGCTACTTGCCAGTATCCTTGGCGCAAATCGATACTGGAGATATAACGGGCTCTTCGGAGTTTATCCAGGACGGCATTGATAAATGGAAGTGGATAAGCATCTTTCTCAGAGACGGCATTGACCTTCTGGAAGTCGATGCAGAACCTTGGTTTGCCATCCTTTTTTCGCACGATGACAACCGGTGAGCTCCAAGGGCTCTCTGAGGGTTCTATTATGCCTTCCTCCAACATCCTGTCCACTTCGGTATTTATCACCTCCTGCATTCGCGGATTCTGAGGTCGGTAACGTTGTTTTATAGGTTCGGGGTTCAAAAGACGGATCTTATGTTCTAATAACGGTGTCACTCCTCGTATCTCGTCAAACAAGGGCAGCTCTCTCTGTAGAAAATCTTCTAATCGGTTCTTCTCAGCGGGAGTGAGGATCAGTGGCGGGCTTATCTCGCTAGTTCCAATTGGAAGGCATGGTACGGGCCTTGCTTCCATGGTAACGGGGCGGTGATTTACTGAGATCTGACCACTTCCCAGGTCAAGACTGAACTTTCTTCTCCGGAGAACATCCATTCCTATTACCATATCGGAGGAAAGTCCACATAAGTGTCCGAACGTTTCCTCAAAGCGGTGGTTATCGAACCGTATCTCCACCTTGTATATTGTCGGAACTGTGACGGTTACTCCATTAGCCAGACGGGCTGAACTTGCAGTTGTTGGAGTTTTCGGTACTCCCAGCAAATCCCATTGTCTAGCAATTCTGTCTCCCACATAGGAAATCACAGCGCCGGTATCAATCAGAGCTTCAACGGTGCCTCCGGGAACCTGGAGCAGGATATGGGGTCGGTAGTCTTCGTGGAAGTGGTTGATGTCCTGTGGACGGTTGTTTTCACCGGCTGGAACAACGTTGTTAGAGGCGTTATGAGGGCGTTGCTGCACATGCCTCCTGCTGTTGCAGCGCCCTAGCGGTTTTCCGGCCGTGGGCATGGGCAATCACGAGACATTACTCCATCTCTCTTGCATCTTGAGCAGAAGATTCTGGGAGTTGCTCGACACTGGTTCCTCAAATGGCCAGATTCTCCACATCGCCAGCACTCTAGAGCCCTTCTCTCGGTCCTATTCGAGGGCGGTGTCGGAGTGTGGGTCTGACCGGCACTAGGACCACTTCCTCGACTCGTATGCGCTGGTACGGCTCTTTCGTTGGCGGGTCTGGAAGGCGGCTGGTGTATAGCGGTAGGCGGTAACGGTCTCGTCGGCATTACGGGTTCCGAACTTGTGCGAGGGGGTGGTGTTACCCTAGAAGCGCGTTCAATCTCTGAGCGGAGTAGCTCGAATTCTCGGGTGACCCCAACGAATTCTTGGATGTCCGTGAAGTCGGTCCTGCGGATATGTTGTCGAAACTCTGGGTGGAGGTTTCGGTATAGCCAGTTCAACTCCTGTTCAGGTGAAATTCCTCCATGACGGCGAATGAGGGTCTGCAGGTCGGTGATGTATTGTGATGACTCCTCCTGCAGCCGGTGCACCCTTCTGCTGATGGCCACTTCCAAGTCGATGAGGTAGTTGACGGGAAAGAAAAACTTCTGAAAGGCGGTGCAGAAGGTTTGCCAATCAGGACATCGTGACCGGTTATTTCGGAACCATAATGCAGGGCTTCCTTGCAACAGCTCGGGCATTACTTGCAAAAGACGGTCTGGAGGGATGCACTGGGAAGCACGAATCTCTTCTAGCCTTTCGAGGAAGGCGGCGGGGTCTTGGCTTCCATCGAACGAAATCTGCCAGTCTTTCGTCCTCAGAGGCGGCAGCATATGGCTGACTGACGGTCCTGGCTGAGTCGACTGAATTCCCACCAACGTACCAGTGAGTGTGCTCGGTATTGCCTGTCCTCCTGTACTGGTTACTGTGATGGTCGGTGTGGCGGCGGTTACTGTCATGGTCGGTGTTGCGGCAGTTACTGTCGTCCCTCCACTAGTGGTTGGATACCCGAACGGCATCGTCGTTGTTGGCACAGGTGAAGCTCGGCCCTCTCGCATATACTTGATCAGACGCCGACGTTTCTCGTCTACCGTTCCTGTGGTCTCTAGTCGGAACTTTGTC
>JAVJAQ010000018.1:0-117761 GCA_032362365.1 Zygogramma bicolorata | reverse complement strand
AATTCAATGCCAGACAGCTGTTTCGACCCACCAGGTCTCTTCAGTGACACTTGACTTGAAGAGACCTGTTGGTCGATACAGCTGTCTGGCATTGGATGTGAATGCAATCATTTCGAACATAAAAATTCTGATTTTTGCAGTTGGGAGTGTCCCTGTTATCTATCTATCTATCTATCATTCGGTGTTATCTATCTATCTATCTATCATTCGGTGCTCAAGTTTTGACTTTGAGGTTGTATCTGTATCTGTATCTTAGGAGTAGGGAGGGGGAGTGTAGACCCACAGCACTTAGGCCACAATATGGCCCATTATACATCCTCCCAGGAGTCGCCCTCCTAGGACATTGTCCATCCTGCCTTATTCAGGAACAAGGACAGGTAACCAGGGGACATCTCCTTAATATCGGCAGGTGTAGGCCAAGACTCACCGAACACACACTCTCTCATCGACGATAGTTCCAGACATTCACATAAGACATGCCTGACAGTTTCATCTTCCTGTTCACACATCCTGCATAGAGGTGTGTCCACCAGCCCCATAATATGGAGGTGTTTCCTTAGTTGACCGTGTCCAGTCAGAAATCCCACTGTTAAACGTATGTTCTTCCTGGTCATCGCCAAATATTTATTCGGATCCAGCTTCCCAGGGTCGCCCAGGGTGATCCTGGCAAAACTGCATCCTTTGGTTTCATCCCATCTCTTAAGGGATTGAGTATGGGTGTAACGTTTGGCTAGTTCCGCAATTGTCGAAGTCGTCAAGCCATGGGTGTCACCTGGTCCCAAAATTTTCAGTCCAGCCGCCATCCTGGCCAAGGAGTCAGCAATGCGGTTACCTTTGCTCCTGTCGTGCCCTTACACCCACCTTAGTACGAGGCGTTAGCTAAGTCTTGGTGGCACTCTAGTGCTAACCCTGAGATGATACGTTGTCTATTCAAGGTTAGTAGGGCTTGTCTACTATCAGTGCAGATTATTATGTTTTTGCCAGAAATTCCTTTTCTGGTTAGCTCTTGTGTGGCGATTGAGATCCCAGTCAGTTCTGTTTGAATCACGCTGGTATTTTTTCCCATTCCCCACTCAATCCTGAGGCTAAGTGATCTGGAGTGAACTCCACATCCTGATCCTTCCTTGGTTTTTGAGCCGTCTGTGTATATGCGTATCGTATTGGCAGCATCTGCCTCAGTGTTCTGTTTTATTTGTATTTTTTAGGGTTCATTAAACACAAACCTGGGTTCAATTGCGTCACTGGCGGCCTATAGCAGAGGCACCGTAGTGAGTGCCTCCCTCCACAGGCCCAGCCTCAGTTGACCCATTCCTACCTCGGGGTTTACACCAGCCGTGCGCAATCGTAGCATGGCCATCAGCGCAACCTCCTTGACGTGCAGGTCCAGAGGTGTCAGACCAGTAACTAATTCCATTGCCGCGGTTGGTGTTGTTCTCATGGCTCCTGTGATGTTCAGACAAGCCATTCGCTGTATCTGATATAGTTTTTGGATGGCCGTTGCTTGTAGAGTTTTCGGTCCCCATGCAATGGCTCCGTACGTTAGCATATGTCTTATTATTGCAGTGTAGATCCGTGACTACACGGGGCGAGAGCCCCCATGTGCGTCCCACTGTCCTCCGACACTGCTCATAGGCCACATATGCTCTTTTTCTGCTCTGAATGTGCGAGTTCCATGTTAACTTCCTGTCGAGGGTAATACCGAGGTATTTCACCTCTTCAGAGAAGTTCAGTTTGCTTTTGAAGATTTCGGGGGGTTTCAAGCCCGATAAGCTTCTTTTCCTAGTGAGAAGGACCATCTCCGTCTCCTTGGGATTGATCGACAGTGAGTGTTCTTTACACCATGTTTCTGTTAAACTTTGAGGTTGTATTTCCTTCCTATCCTCTAGATCCTCTTTGGAAGCCCTTTCACAGAGGGAATGGAAATAACTTGTTCCGATGCCTTCTTGGCATTCCTCTGGTTGATGAGGGCACTATCTGATTTTTCGAGTAGCCGTTCTTGTGAAGATCCATTCTTATGTTGTTCAGTTCCTTGTCGAGATTTTCATTGTTATTGCAGAGATTGATTATTCGATAACCTGATCAATCAGAGTCTTGACGATTCCCCGTTTCCATATTTTCCAATATGCACTAGTTTCGGTAGACCGATGTTTCTCTTATATTCCTGGTCCTCTTCACCTCTACGGCGAGAACCGGCAGTTTGCTCTGAGAATCTTTCTCCGTTGTGAATTTGATAAAGGGCCTCAGGTCATTCAGATATTCTAGAAAAGCAACAAAATCTGCAGATCCGTGACTCTATTTTATGAAAGTGTTGTTGTCGTATCTCAACCGGAAACTGAGCTTCGTACTGGTGTGATCGATGGTAAATGTTTCAAATCAATCGATAAAGATGTTGGCTATAACCGGCGATAGTTATCCCATTGGTAGTTCTTCACTTTAGGTAAAAAAACGATTCAACTGGAAATTTGAATTTTGAACGAAGCATTCCAGCAACTCCATGATGCCTCCTATTGGCATAGTATTTTTCTATTTTCCGAACCATCGTCCTCTCTTCCTGTTGAATATCTCGAGTCCCTCTCAGACGGGAACGTCGGTGTAGAGTGTAGAGGCTTTCCACATCGAAACAGACCAGCTTGTCTCCTTTCCTGGCCTCAACTCCTCTCGAAATTTCTACGAAATATCTGGAGTTCTTCTAAAGGACGCGGAGTTTCCTCATGCTGACTGGAGGATAGGAAGTGGAAATATCGCAAAACTGTGGGTTGCAGAATTCCTGGAGCTGATTATCGGCCTTAGAGGTACACCCGTCTTTTGCCAACATATTCATCTTTTTGATCAACCGACTTATATATTTCATTGCTACACCGTTTATTTCATTTCTATGATTCATAACTTCTTGGTTTAATTGTTATTTTTTCCGTCTCATTAGTTTTTTGTAACAAATTTCAATAAAGCGAACCAACACCTTTCATCGAAGAACATTGTCAACCATAGTCAAGCAAACACTATTACATTAAACGTTTCCTGACAACAAGACTGTACCTTTCGAAAGTACTAATAAGTGTCCGACAAAATGAGTAAGAAATACTAAGGAAAGATTGCGAAGCATATTTGAAGTAATTATGGTAATTACCGTGGTAGGTATTAATATTCTGGAAATATTTCATTCTGTTACTTGATATGTCATTTTTGTAGTTCACCTCCGAACCAATGTACTTCTTTCTCTTCGTTGATTGTACACCACAATTCGGAGATAGGGAAGAGATTAATTCACCGCCATGTCTCCACCAAAAAATCTATTCATTCGAGAATTCCCGTAACAATGGTTCGAAAATGTGCTCGGCACTATATCTACTTACCCGAAGACCTAATTACCTCTGAAATATTCATGAATACAGCTCTGTGGGAGTGATATTTTATTCATTATGCTGAAATAAATCCACTAAGGGATGTCTTCTCGAATTGAAAGGGTTTTATGCAGCATGAAGTACGAATGACGTGACTGAAACATTCGTTTCCATAAACGAAAATTACAAATTTGGCCAGGTATATGATTTATTGAATGAATCGAATATATTGAATGTCAGGTCCAGAGTATCGGAGAGGAATTTATCGGAGAGGTGTAAATAAATGGATAATTATGGAAACTTTACCGCTTTATTATGGAAGTGTAGACGTTTATTCGATAATGTTACAAATATTTTCATTTTTCAAAATTTCTCACTCCTTACGTCCGAATGTTCCACTTACACACCATATAACTACTGATTTTCAGCCCCACCACTTCTGTTTTTCATTCCTGGCAACATTTTTCTAATGTCTATGATTTTCATAAAATAATATTATGATATTCTGCGAGTTGATCTTTTATTTATTGTATGCTTAATTCGTAGTTTCAATATTGAAAAAAATCCCTTCCAAGCTATACAAACACTGTCTGAAGGTATTCAGCTTCACATAGTGGCAAGAATTCCAGATATAACCGACACTAAATTTTCAACTGTTGTTCAATTCCCATATGATTAACGGAAACCCATGTTGAGCAATTTCCGAGCCTAGAATTTTCATTGAAAATCGATGGGCCGTTTTCAGTCGTGGCAAACATCAACATTGGGAAATTAATATTGACGCATCACCTGCATCGTTTCATTTCCGGATGAAAAAGCTATCGAAAATTTGTCATTGTGTTAAACTGAAATACAATTGGAATTGAAAAAGAATTGGTGAAATTGAATCACATCATGTATTTCATCGTGAAAGTGATGAAAAGCTGTTGACACAAATAATTTTGCGACCATCGTCTGGCTCGAAGAGATATATAGTCAAACAATAATCACAAATAGGTATAGTGTACACGAAGCCAATTCGAATATAAAAACTAAATAGTTACTGAACGTCGGCAGTTTCTTTGTACGTTAGTTTTTATTTAGCTGTTCGGATTGACTTCGTATAGACTATACAAACAATTCGTTTGAAACTGAAAATACTTGGTGTGAAATAGGGAATATATATATATATATATATATATATATATATATATATATATATATATATATATATATATATATGTATATATATATATATATGAAAATACTTATCGTTAGCGTTTCGGAAACTGAAACCGCTTCCGTTCCCAAACCTAATACGTAAATTTCTCGAAAAAGATTGACAATTTTATTGCAGCATTATACTCCTCACATATGTCAATAGAATTGACCTCGTCTCGATTAACGGACCTTCAATAAAAACAATATTATCACCAACAACATAATTGTTTCAATGTACTTATTGCATGTGCATATATTGATCAGTATCGATATCAGCAAATAATATTGACTAAAACAGTAAGCATTAGACATATTCCTGATGAGATGTACGACTTGGCAGGAATCTTCTATCACTAAGACTCGTAGAATCATTCAAATCTTTGAGTTGTATGAACATTTTGTTGGGTCTCTTCATCTACTGAAAGATAATTCATAATTAATCTTCAATGATAGTTTGACTCCGTAAGTGACTTGCCGTTTGTTCGCTTGTCAACGATGTTTCCCCAATGACACAAATTGATTTTCGAAACTAATATTATTATCTATATTATATGCGATTTCAGCGTTTTGTCAACCATCCCCGTTAAATATAAATATTCATTGATATTCATTCTGTAAATGCAATAACGAACAAGTATAACATAAAAGCTTGTATATGCACCACAGGTATTATGATATGTGTATGCACCCAGGCGACTTACTTACTCTAGGACCAGTGAGGTAGTGAGATTGTTGCCCTCAAGGAATAGATATCTCATACCCTTGCTTTTGCTACATGAATATATTGAGAGAATATTGCATGCAGGCCTCGTTTTCTCGGATCAAATCAATAGAATCAGATTAGAAGTGAAAATAAAGAGTAGAAATTTGGTTCAAAATCTGGACAACATTTTCGAAGAAAATTTTCCAGAATTGCTCATGGCAACCCAGATGGCACTCATTTCCATTAATTTTGAAGCAGAAAGTAATTGAAAAGTTTTGTTTCAACTGTGTCTTGTGAAAATCGAACATAAATCAAAATATTGTTGACTACAACAATGCCACTGCATTTCGAATGATCACATGAAAATATTCATCCAGAAATCTGATAGACAAATTTTTTTTTTTCGATTCACAATTCAAACTAGTATCTATTTTATTTTCGAACAAAAGATGGACTTTCAAACGGTTTCAGAATATATTATAATTCAAATTATTATTGATACTTTCTTAGAAACGAGAAAAATGATTCGGAAAATGGAATTGAATTTTGAATTCAATTAATTTTTCAACCCTGATGGAATTATGAAATTTACACACTACACAGGCAATATCGTTCAATATTTTCATCAGGATTATTGGGAAGTTCATAATTTTATGCGACGTCTGGCGGAAATATAACGCACTGCTATAATTTCACAAACAAACGGCTTCCATTTTATGTGTGTGAATTTATTGAGTTCTTTGGTGTTGATTTAGGAAATCTCATCTGAAGTTGTAGTTTTTTTTATTAATAATAACAAACAATCATGGATGCAGATCGCTCAGTGAGCCGTATAAAGTGTTTGGTGCCAAGTTGCCGCAACTCTAGGAACCGAAATCCAAAGTTGTCTTTCCACACGTTTCCAAAGAGAAATACATCTTTGGTGAGAAACATTACGGAAAGTGGATTGAAAGAGAAAATAGACAGGTACAAGGCTTGGAAAATTGAATTGAAACTGCATAAATCAGCACCTAGAGCGGCTTCAGTGTGTTCCTTGCTGTTCAAGAGAGATGATTTCTTGTTACCTAGTGAGTCTGTTTGCCTATTAATTTTCAGGCGAAGTTATGGCACATTTCATCATCCATGTAATAAAAGCCTCTTTGGTTCACTAACACTACTAAAACTAAAAAATGTCCTGGAACAAATATCATTAGATTTCAAAACACAATGCATCTACGTTCACCTCCAATGAATGGTATTGTGCGGCTATTCAAAGCATCATGAACACAGTTATATTAACCTTCACGAGAAAAATTTCGTACAATGAAAATATAGCAAAAAAACACCAAAATCTTGTCTAGCGAGGGCAACTGATGACTGGATATCAGTTTGGCACGTTATTTCACAAATGTAAACAAGGTAACTATTTCAAAATGGTGGAAATAGTTTAACCACCACCAGCGCCCTCATCGGTCGATATTCTTCCCTATATTCATTGTTCAATTCTGAAAGGTTGATGGTTACAAATGAATGAATCTTGACAGATTGAACGCAAATCATTTCTTCAGAAAAAATGGTGTGTATTCAACACAGCCATTAAACCATTTATATTTGCGTTAAATTGAGCTGGCGCATGGCGCAAAGAAAAAGTATCAGCAGAGGAATACATTCTTTTTTGATTTTGCTGGAATTGCCGGATTTGAATTACAAATTTCTTGTAATAAAAAACCACCGGGTTGAAGTGTGATGTTGGTTTTGCTGGAATGAATTAATTTACATACCTTCGCATCGGTTTCAGGTTGATTTACTCTAACCTCCAAGGTACCTGACATCACCGCGTACCAGCATTTCCCAGTGTCGCCTTGTCGGAAAACTGAAATGAAAATGGAATATTCAATCATTCGTTAAACGAGTGTAGAATAATAAAAATCTTTCTCTCGAACGGTTTTCATTGAAATATTTATGCAACCTCGTTTCAAATCGATCGATCGATAGGTAGCTAGTTGATAGCCTTTTCATCAATGCAATGTACAAATGCGTTTTGAAGCAATTCAATGTTTTGACGGGTACCCGGGAAATGATTTCAGTCACAATTATTCGAAATTGGTCTTCAACGTTGTCAAGAGTACCAAACGGAAAAATAAAGGATACAGTTAGCCAGTTTCGTCTTTAATAAAATTATACCTCTCTAGTAACTATAACCCACATCCGTTACAAGAAGAAATGAAACATCGCCAGTTCATCAGCCATCTTATAGAGCACATCATTTACGTATAGATTTTTAACGTCAGTCTCTCTCGTTAAGAGCTAGTAAATTTTCTGTAGGTATATGGCACAAGTAGTAAACATATTTAATGTGAACTTTCATTGATAAAAATGAAGCAAGTACCTGAGAAACGAATCCTTGACAAAGTAAGATGAAAATGACGTTTGTTGGAAAACGTCCATGCAGAAAAATTACACTTCTTTGAACCATATTCAGTAAAAAACCTGGTTATCCACTAGTTGAAAAACTTGGTTGCGCTCAATTGTCATTTTACAGTACAGTTCACATTGATATTGAGGATGAATCACGAATCTGAAAAATTGCTTTCGAAATCGGTTCAGTGTTAATCATTCTCTGGTATCCATGACAAGTGCCTTCAGTCAGTCATTACAACCCAAGGAGAATGGAGGGCATGCCATGAGAATAATATCAGTACTTTTGTTAGAGGTTTCCCGTGTAATTGGGTATTAAGTATTCCTCTAGAGATCGTGACAAGCGTTATTCCCTGAAATAATGTCATATTTAGTGATATCGCAAGAAATTTGATAGGGAACGTGAAAATGATCTCATGCGTAAATGTTCATTAATAGTCAATAATCATCGTCATAGTCTAGGGGAAATGCCACCTTAGGAGGACTTTCTATATATTTTTACTCCAAGAATCATCACTGAGACAATTTCTGATTTTGCTTTTCTTCTGGATTCATTTCCTTCAGACCAACAAACATTTCATTTTCATGACCTAGTACAGGTAATAGGGAGCCAGCTACTCGTGTCCATAATGCATAATTAGGCAGGAGTTATTTTATTGCATAGATAGTTGCAGTCTGACGTACTTAACCTAAAAACACAAAATGGCGAACGGAAGTGCCCCCATTTTGTGAAAAACCGTTTGGGCCTGTATCTCCGTAACCGTGCACTTTAGGCGCACAATTATGAGAACCTTTTTTATAGATAATTAAATTTCCTATCTTTTTCATTCAATAATTTTTTTGGTAGCACTTACCGTTCACGACTTATATTATTATTACTTTTCGTTTATTCACTTTTTTACCGATATCTCTTCAAATAATTGTTTAAACAATAAACTGTTTATAATAAAACTTTTGGATCGATAAATTTTCTACAACTTTTATTCCAAACTTTTTTCTCTAAAGTTGATATTTTCGAAGATACAACGCGTTGATTTAAATCGTCTTGTATCTGGGAGATCAGCTAGAGTGCATTTCATGCAAATGCAGAACTGGCTGTGGCAGAGCCTGTGGGTGCCGAAAAGCAGGATTGGACTGTACGGTAATCTGTGAGATCTGCACAGAAGAAACGTGCACTAATCAGCTGAAAGTAATCGTCAACAACACAGAATTGTGCGACATCGATGAAAATATTGGTGATGATTCTAACGACAAATTAATAGAGGCGTTACAATCTTTATATGCCACTAACGAAGATACCGAAGAGGAAGAGGAGAATGTAACCAACATCGAAAATTCACCACCCTCGAAACGCCAAAGAGTCGGAGAAGACATATGATTCATTTTGGTGTACATTTGTAAAAATAAATTTCACTTACATTCTTCAATAAATATTCCATTTTTTCATTTGCGTGTTTAATTATGGCAGTAGTTTTTAAATTAATTATAGTATTATTTGATTGTATAAAAGAAAATACAAAGAAAAAAATTTCAATGGGTTTTCGCTATTTCTTGCAGGTAAGAACTTGAATTATCAATTATTTATTAAATCAAAAAAACTCTAAAATTCATATTTTTTTTTATTATGTATCGGATTCGCTACATCATTACGCTATGCATACTTCGTTCTTAATAACCTTGTACTCGGTAGTACAACATTGAACGCGTTGTAACTTCAAAAATATTAACTTTAGAGAAAAAAGTTTCGAATAGAAGTTGTAGAAAATTAAACGTTTTAAGAGTTTTATTATAGACAATTTATTGTTCAAACAATTATTTGAAGAGATATCGGTAAAAAAGTGAATAAACAAAAAGTAATAATAATATAAGTCGTGAACGGTAAGTGCTACGAAAAAAAATTATCAGATAAAAAAGATAGGAAATTTAATTATCTATAAAAAAGGTTCTGACAATTGTGGGCCTAAAAAGCACGGTTACGGAGATACAGGCCCAAACGGTTTTTCACAAAATGGCGGCACTTCCGTTCGCCATTTTTGTAAGTATTTTGTGTTTTTAGGTTAGGTACGTCAGACTGCAACTATCCATGCAATAAAATAACTCCTGCCTAAATTTGAAAAACAAAATTCTCTTTTACCTGTATTAACCATTTGACATGTGAAAATAATTAGTTGAGAGTTCTCAACACGAAAACGTCTATAGTCCTTGAGTTTGATCAGGGATCGATTTGAAGATCATAGAATCCCAATGTTTGCAGTTCATTGCAGTGTAGTGGGCGTGAGTGACTATATACATCTTGTTTGACGAAAAATAAAAAAAAATGAGAGCGCCTAAAACTTTGTTTTGCAAACCCACTATTACACCTAGCGACAAACTATGTGTGCGAAGAACAATGCAATCTGTTCAAAAATGCTTTATCTTTCTGAGTCTCCTCGATACCAAAATAATTGATTCCCTGTCTGAGCTGAATGAATTCCTGTTTATTATTCGATAAGTTGCTATGATATTCATTGAGTAAGAGTAGGACATTCTGATAAAAGATTCCAGAGATGATAATAATATATTATCTTGATAAGTAAAGATGAAACTTTATTGGTATTGAATTATTGCATACTATTGTATACACTTTCCTCAGTTTCGTTGGGATTCTGTGACAAGGTATACATTCAGAACTTCATTCCTTCGAGTATTCACGTTGGCAAGAAATCATTTTTTGTCACCAACAGTTGTTTTCTTTGAAATTTATCAATGCTTTATGCCATTCTGTTGAATTTAAGCAAATCAAGGAGCAAATCGTCAGAATCATTGTGCGTTTTACCTGAAATTCCTTGTATTGTATCATATCTTTATTTGCAAATCCCACGAGGATATGTGGGTTGGTTCCATGAAAATCCTAATTCAGAGCTTCACAAAGTGCAAACTTTTCATTAAAAATAAGTCTATAAGGATTCTCCATATCTTTGCATTCGTTTCTGCATCAAGTTCCATCGATGTATTGAACTTATTTGAATACAATATTTATTCTTGAATTCCTTCTGGAATTTCTCCCATGTATCTGAGACTACATACCAGTTGATTGCAGCTCCAGTAAGGTGCGACTTTGCAGTTTCAAGAGTGAATTCTTCTGGGCATGCATGCATCTTAGCAGTAATTTTCAGTCTAGCTTTCTAGCTCTTAGAACTTCCATAACATTCAACATTAAAATATTCTATAGATTTGCTCGAATCGGGCATAATGTGATATTTTTGGGTTTGCTTTTACCGTTCATCATTTCCAGCACCTTCGTCGTTTAGTCCATCATTTTCAGCTAGGAGTAGAGTAGCATGATGGTACTCAGTGGATCCATACCCCCCATATTGATATCCTCTCTGTTGAACATTATAATTGACGTTTTAGGACTACAAATTTTTAAATTTTAGGAACTCAGCATTCAATTTGGCGTCCACTACTTTTGAAAACTCTCTGAATTGTTGTAGGCTTCAATCAATCGAAAATTAAGTAATAACACTAAATATATACTTTTATTTCGAAAAATCTCGCTAACATTGAAAACTTCATAATCCCATTCTTTGGTAACCATTCCTGATCTCAAATCGATATATACAAAAAGATCAAAACTTTATCAGCTGTTTGACTTATCCATCCTTCCAGATTCATCCGAACTAATGCTCAGTGATTCTTCACAACGGATAACTAGATTGCCAACATGAAAAATGTCCATCGCGGTAATCCAGTAGAGAATGAACGGAAAGAAAAATGCACGAGGGCATGCTCGAGTGTTTTTCACTTCTACCTTAATTCGATCATTAATCGTCCCAGTAAAATTCGGTTCGGCCAAACAGTCGGTCATATAATACGAAAACATAGTTACCCCCTTAAATATACGACCAGTGGATACATATTTCATTTAACTACTATTCATCGTACATTCAACGGGATTTTGAATGAAATCTTCCATACAAAGAGCAGAAACTATGCAGAAGTTTCGGAATGTAACTTAGCGGTTATGAATATAATATGTGCACATGTATGTGAATTTGATACTTACTTTTCTTGATTAAATTGACGCCGGGCCGATTGAAGTAGACCAGATCATATGTGGGGTGCATATTCATCAATAATTGAGAAAGGAAGTTAGTTTTTTATCGCTAGCATGTATTTTATCTTCAACAAAAATAACGTATGAATTTGAAGAAAAAGGGTTCGGTCTAGCTTGCATGACAACTGGACTCTCCTACTTCCGTCAATCGTCTCCCCGTTCACGAAAAAAAAAAGTCACATTTTCCTCTAGAACAACATAATATATTGATCGGGTTGGGTTTAACTGCCCTTTCTCGAACACGGGGATTATACTCAAAAAAACTTCGATAATTGTGGACTGTATATCTTCTAGATTGCTGGATTTCAAAATAATTTAACGCTGAACCAATTTCATTATGCCAATATATTCGATATCATTAACAGCGACTGAATCATAGGACACAGGTGAGAATTGGGCTCTGGCAATTGCTTCTCATGCGATAGTCAATGGAATATTTACAGGATAACAGGATATTCATTCATCAAAAACACAAAATGCACAATGCCTTACTAGTTGCTACTGATTACGGAAAATTCACTAATTTTAATAATAAATTGGAGAAGTACAAACGCCGACAATTACTCGAGCGTCGTGGATCTGACAGAAAAGTAAACAAACCAAGATATCAATTGTCTTCATTTAAAAATATGTCAATTACATCAACTGAGCGCGCTCAGGGACGGCTCAAATATAATTTGAAATGGAAATAAATAATTAATGAACTACGTAATAAACTTGTTGGAAGCTGTGATTCCAACATATTCCCGCCCCGTTGGAATCTCATAGATTTCAAAAAAGTAAAATGATGAAATGAAATTAAAACAAACGAGAGCCATGTAACATTTAATAATCGGAGCCTTTCTGAGGCGCGAGGACTTTATGAAGAAAGGACCACTGTAGTCTACTCCTACTTTCTCAAAAGGTCTAGAAAGAGTGACTCGGTCAGGAGGTAAATCGGACATGATTTGTTGAGCAGCTACGGCTCGGAAACGGAAACAAGTCATACATTCATGAATTACTCTTTTTACTTCCCTAATTCCATTTAGAGGCCAATATTGCAAACGAACATTAGCAAGGACAGTTTGAGCACCAGCGTGACCCAAACGGATATGCTCTCTTTTGAGTAGAAGGGAAACTACAGAATTTTTTGCAGGCAGAAGTATGGGGTGTTTTTGGGGTTCAAGAACATCTGCGTGTCGCAAACGCCCTCCGACGCAAATGAGACCTTGCTCATTCAGGAAGGGGTTGAGGGCTAATATACCCTTGTCAGAAATTGGTTTCGAGGATTTTAACTCGTAAATTTCTTTAGAAAAGTATTGGGACTGTAAGTTGCGAAGGACCAGCACTAAAGCAGAATGTATTTCAAATATGGATAAAGGACCGGACAACTTGGTCTCCTTATTTTTAGAATTAGACAAAAAACGGGAAACATATGCTACTGAATGTAGTAATTTGTTAAAGGAAGAGAATCTCTGGAATATTTCATTCCAAAATTCTTCTTTAACTTGAGTACTTGTTACTAGCACTTGAAGCTTGTTTGACTTTTGTTCAGGTAATACACTTGGAGGGGGTTTCAAAATGAATTTAGACAATTCCAAATTCATTTCGGAAAGGAAATTAGGACCGTGCCACCACAGTTCTGAGTTCAGGAGATCAGAAGCTGATACGCCCCTAGAAAGTAAGTCAGCGGGATTTTTAGAAGAGCGAACATATCTCCATTGAGCTTGTGGCAGGGAAGTTTGAATTTGGGATACTCGGTTGGCCACGAAAGTGTGCCAACGGGATGGATGGGACTGAATCCAGTGCAGAGCTATCTGCGAATCAGTCCACAAATTGATATATTCGAAAACTAAATCTTCGTCAAAGATTTGAATAATTTTTCTTGTGAGTTTGGTAAGTAATAACATTGCACACAATTCCAGACGAGGAATTGAAACAGTTTTCAGCGGTGCTACTCTGGATTTGGAAGTGACTAAGATAGTTGTGACATTATTGTCGAAATAAGTTGTTCTGAAGTACGAACATGCACCGTAAGCACGTTCGCTGCTGTCAGCGAACCCGTGAATTTGGATTTTCACAATTGGCTTTGAGGAAAACAAACATCGAGGAATTTTAAGAAATGTTAGGGATTCAATGGAACCGATAAATATTTTCCATTCTTGGAACAATTCAACAGGGAGCGGTTCGTCCCAGGAGATTTTTGCTAACCAAAGTTTTTGCAGGAAAATTTTTGCAAGAACAATGAAAGGGCCCAGAAAGCCTACCGAGTCAAACATTCGAGCAGTTATTGACAATGCCTTGCGCTTGGAAGGGGTATCATTGTAAGAAATTTTCGGTAAAGAAATACCTAAATTGTCAGAACAGGGATTCCAACATAAACCTAGCACCTTGTTAGGGTTGTCTTTGATTTTTATTTCGTATTGAATTGGATCAGGAGATTCACAATATTTTTTCCTGAACTGTGATGAATTGGATGACCATTTGTGTAGTCGAAAACCTCCGGAATTTAACAAACTATTGAGTTGATGATAAGAATCTTCTAAATCGGAAAGGGAATCTGTGCCATGGAGCACATCGTCCACGTACGTCTGTTTTAATAATGCCTTTTGGGCTAACGGGAAACCTTTTGAATTGGAAGCGAGCTCCTTTAGAACTCTGGTTGCTAAGGAAGAGGAGGAAGCGACTCCATAAATCACTGTGGGAAGTTGAATACATTTTAGCTCTTCTTGGGGGCAATTTCTCCACAAGATGTTCTGAAAATGTCGTTGCGACGGATTCATTTTAATTTGACGGTACATTTTTTCAACGTCGCAGGTCAGGATATAAGAATGCTGACGGAAACGGCAAAATATATCATACAAATCTGGCTGTACTTGATAACCCTTGTGTAGGATATCATTCAAAAAAACTCCAGTAGAAGTTTAACTGGAGCCATCGAAAACTACTCTGAGTTTCGTGGTTTCACTAGATTCTTTGAATACGCAGTGATGAGGAAGGAAATATTTAATCTCAGCGGCCTTGTCGGTGGGATTAAACGGAATATATGTGGCATGGTTCAATGACACATATTCATCAATGAAATTTTCATAAGTGGAAAATAATTCTTGATTATTTTGGAAACGTTTCTTTAAACTGATAAATCGCCTTTTCGCGATATGGAAGTAATCACCGAGAGGAATCTTATCAGTGAGACATTTTAACGGAAAATCTACTTGGAACTCACCACTTTCAAGACGCACATGCATTTGAATAAAACTTTGTTCAGCAAGCTCTTCGTCTGCTGATAAGGACTTAAACTCTGGAAGTTCTTCGACTTCCCAGAATTTCGAAAGAATTTTGCCTAACGAATCTGTGGATTCGCAGGCATTTTGGCAAAAGAGTGAAACTTTGTTTCGTTTCGGAACATTTTGAGGAGGCAACTGTCCTTCAATAACCCAGCCGAGCCTCGTCAGCTGAAGGGTAGGAAGTTTGGGACCTAGCCTGTGGATTTGTGGAAGTATAATGTCGTAATAGGAGTCAGCGCCCAGGAGAATGTCCACATCGGACGGAAGGTGAAATTCGGGATCAGCAAGTCTGAATTCTGGCGGAATATTCAAGCTATTCTTGTTTAAAGGAATTCTAGGTAATTTCGAAGTGATTACCGGGAGTACTGCACCAGACACCTTGAGGATAAAGTTCTCATGAGTATTGGAACGGATAACAATATCTAACATTTTGTTAGAAACAGTAGGAGTGCATTTTATGCCAGAAAATTGAAGTTGACTATCGTAAGTTTTATTATTCAATTTTCTTACGAATTTTTCTGAAGCGAAGGAACATTGACCACCGTTGTCTAGGATCAACCGAGCTTTAACGGGATAACCGGTTTCGAAAAGAACATCTACGACCGCTGTGGCCAGTAGAATTTCATGATCTTTTTTATCTACAAGAAGTGAGGATGGCATCGAAGGTGCCGAAGAATACCCTTGAGGTTCAGGCTCAAGAGCTTGGAAGTTTGCTGTGTTGTCAGCATTTGGGGATGGAGAATTAAGAGGAGAAGAACGCCAATTTTGGCTGGAACTTGTATTTTGAACTGATTTAGGAATTGCCACCATACTATTCTGAGGTCTGAAACTATCTCTCGGAATATAATTTGAATTTTGGGAATTTGTTGGAAAATAACCTTGGGAAGAATTTTTATGGAGTAGTGTGTGGTGTTTTTTACCGCATAGGGTACAACCCTTAACAGTGATAAGGACTTAAGAAAACTGTATTTTTCATCAGTACTAATTTTGGAAAATTCATAACATTTATAAATATCATGATCAGGAACTTTACAGAACCAACAAGCTCGTCGTTTACTTGTCGGAGAACTACTATTTACATGTAATGCCATTTTTGAACTTGCCCTTGAGATCTTTTCTGATTTTAACTCAAGTGACGCGGAATGGAAGGAAGGAGTCAAGGATTCTAAAGCACTGCATCTGGCTTCAACGATTTCAAAAAATTCCTTTGAAGTAGGATTAACTCTCAAATCTCTACTGGACTGATACTCTTTTTCAGTACCGTAATCTAACTTTCTCATGACAACATTAAGAATAATTAAATCCCAATGTTCAACTGGGCATTTCAAATTTTTCAAAGCATCTAAATTCTTTCGAATATTTACTAAAATTTCTCTGAGGGAGGAAAAAATGAATTTTGTAATGTTCGGACAATGCATTACGGAATTTAAATGTGAATTTATAATAGCTATACTATTTTCGTACCTTTTTTCTGAAATATTTATAGCAATTTGAAAATTTTCATTTGTGATTTCAAGTGATTCAATGAGAGACAAAGGCTCTCCTCTCATATAAGAACGCAAATAAATTAATCTTTGAACATCAGTTAAGGAATTGTTATTTTTTATCAAAGCATTGAACAATTGATAAAATGGAGCCCATTTTGCATAATCACCCTCAAATTGGGGTATGGAAATTTGAGGGAGTTTTACTCGTCCACTTTGTTCATTGAAGGCAGATACAGATTGAATATCATTCGGAAAAGAAGGAGGAGAAAGAGGAGTAGGAGGAACAGTTAAACTGTGAATCTTTTTTCTAAGACTTGAAACGCATAAATCAAAATTATTTTGTAAACTATCTTTATCTTGGATTTAAAATTTTCACTTACGGCACAAGCTTTTTTCGACACTGAAAATTAGCGTAAATGTTTTTGCTAAATAGGAACATGTAAAGTTTTTTAAATAAAGCAATAAATTCACTAGAACATAGGATATAAATCAACTCAATCAAATATAAGTATGCGCAAAATAACAATAAAAAATGTATCAAAGAAAATTGCATGGAAGAATTCAAATATGTACAGTGAATCGAACTGTAATAAATCAAAAATGTATAGCAAATCAAACTGGTAAGTAAAGTCGACTTTATTTAAATTTTCATAAATCGCTACGGGAAAAAAAAGGGGTGTGAAATTTTCAATATGACTTTGGAGTCTGAAATCAATTACTTCAAATTAGTTTTTCGACGGAAAAAAAATCAATTCTTTTTAGAGCGTTTCCTGGAAGGAATGAATTATTTTAAATTGAGTCGACTCTATCAAATAGGAGAGAGCAAATGCCAAACCAAAGATATCTTTTTTTTTGTAGGAAACACACAACAATATCTCAAATCTAGATCAACCTGCAAGAAGATATAATCGGAAGCAAACTGAAACGGCAAAAAATGACTTTATAAGAGTTTTTGAATGCTAAGAACACTACGCTGTGCGCGGCGGAAATGCTTTCTGGAGCGAAACGTTACCGGCCAGGTGACGATATCTTCTAATGGAGCTGGAAACTTGGGAATTGTATTTTTGTAATACAACTAGAAAATCCGAATAATCGGGAACAAAATGTTCAGCATCCTGGCTCGAAGGATCAAATGTTCGGGATGGGTTAACTGCCCTTTCTCGAACACGGGGATTATACTTTAAAACTTCGATAATTGTGGACTGTATTTCTTCTAGATTGCTGGATTTCAAAATAATTTAACGCTGAACCAATTTCATTAAGCCAATATATTCGATATCATTAACAGCGACTGAATCATAGGACACAGGTAAGAATTGGGCTCTGGCAATTGCTTCTCATGCGATAGTCAATGGAATATTTACTTACAGGATAACAGGATATTCATTCATCGAAAACACAAAATGCACAATGCCTTACTAGTTGTTTCTGATTACGGAAAATTCACTAATTTTAATAATAAATTGGAGAAGTACAAACGCCGACAATTACTCGAGCGTCGTGGATCTGACAGAAAAGTAAACAAACCAAGATATCAATTGTCTTCATATAAAAATATGTCAATTACATCAACTGAGTGCGCTCAGGGACGGCTCAAATATAATTTGAATTGGAAATAAATAATTAATAAACTACATAATAAACTTGTTGAAAGCTGTGATTCCAACATATATTATTATCATAAAAAATTGGTCAATTTACTGAAAACAGAATCATTTTTCCAATATTACTGATGGACGCAATGACATTCCACAAGGTACATGAGTTACATTCAGAAGCTTCAATAAACAAATTTTTGTATAAGTATCTCCAGTTTCATTTTCAGAAGAAGTGTTTCCATTCAGTTAAGAAAAGTTTCTTAGGAAATATAAGCAGTATCTTTGTCAATTTTTGTCTAGAATATAAATTCAATCAATATGGATCACCAGCAGTATACAGTTCTTTTTGGTGAAGTGAATATTCACTCAAATCGGTGCAATACAAATGCCAATTGACTGGTAATGTTCCTGGGTGAACCGTCAGGGAATTGACTTATCTCAACAGCCTCGATCTGCTAGAATCTTATTGAAAATATGCTTATCATGTTTCAGTCGCCATGATAAAAAATGTTGGGTATATTGTGTCAAAACTCTCGAAATAAATACGATCCCTCATATTTTGAATTAATTTCACGATGAAATTCCATTACCATCAAGGATTACGAAATAAAAATTTCCAAAATAAATAATATGGATGTTATAATGCGCAGCAAGTCGCTCTTTTCAAATTCTACTTTATAAAGTGTCGTATAAATCAAATAATCTATATTTTTTATCAATGCTACGCAAAAATTTCATACACCTGACAGTTCATCCCACGTACTCCGATTATACTCCCCAATGGTTTCAGTATTAGTAGGGATTGCTAAAATATTCTGATTAATCAGCTCACGGAAACTGAAGAATACTCAAGATTTTGAAACATTCCTCTCATAAATCAAGAGGAAGCTACATGAATGATGCAGTATAAGAGATGCAGATTTATGGAAACAATCCATTGGTGTAATAAAGCATTTCATACTAGGGAGCTGTAGTAGTAGGAAGTAGTGGGGGTTGTCCCCAATTTCGTTTCTTTTATATCAAAACTTATATCAGGGGTGATTCTGATTGATAATCGTTTCTGTATTTCCCGAATGGAAATGAAAAAGTCTATTATATACACTTCCTTTGTAAAACTCTGATTGAGTAAAAGTTTCATTAGTATCCAAATTATCTATCCTACCCATCCCACCAGAGAATGGCAAAATGTTCCGGTGAATCCATTCTATATCGTTTCAGAAAAATTATCAATGAATGAATGATTTTATTCTCCCAAAAGACATACAACATATACGTATAGGAATAGTCCAATAGCACAATACAGTACGAACGAAAAATTTTCAACAAAATACAATACATGATAAGACGAGAAAACTATCCCAACACTTAGTCATATCACCAAAATATTCATCCAATAAATAAAAAAATTTATCGGTTAAATAAACTCTCAGAAGTTCACTGAATCTACTGCTTTCACTAACACATTTTATTCATTAGGGGATTTATAGAAGACATTATATTTAAAAAATGGAATGTGGAAATCTTTTTTATGACGTGTATTTACATTATGTGAATTTTCATTCCTGAAAAATTTATTTTTGTTTTTAAGAACATAGATGCACATTTCATATACGTACAATGAGAATATTATTCATAAATGAAACTTTATTATACAAACAATCCTCTGCAAGAATGTGTGGAGCTTACACCCGCTATTAGTTCGTATGTAGATGAAAAATTGGCAGAATGTTGATGGTGTTCTACCACACGAATAGATTTTTTTCAGTTATGAATCTTCAGTCCAACTTACTACCTTTCGATCTAGTTACTTACTTTTTGGTAGCCGTCAAGCAGTTACCAAGATCGAGACTTCGGAAATTGAAGTGAAATCATTCAGCAATTATCGGAGATCTGGGCTTCGACGAGCAAAATTCATAATTTTCAATAGATCAAGTCATCACTTTTATCACACATCGGAATCCAATGATTACAATCGAGTATTTATTTTTTGTTAAATGGAAATGAGATAATCATCTGAAACATAATAAAAACATCGCTCCATTCAAAATTCAGTTGCTTCAAATGTAACATATCAAGTTATATTTCCTTTTCTTTGTATTCTCGAATAGAAACCAATTAATAATGAAAATGTTTCTTGTCACGCAACTCGCAACATATGTTCTATGCAAAAAGCAGTTTTTTCCGGATTACAATACAATACATTACAATACTTTATTTCCTGAGACTTTTTTACAAGCATGGAAATCGTCACATATACAAGTAATGATTGGAGTTGAAATAAAAAAAAAAAATAATATCAGGTACATAATGAAATATGGAATAGACAGGCGAAAAAAGAAAAAATATACATAAATATTGAAAGTACATAAAAAATGTTTAATAGAAGATGTTGAAGATAGTCATTTAAAACAATTACACAAAAATGGAGTATAAACAATAAAATAGTAAGTAAACAAGCAAGCAAAGCAATGGTGATGTCAACCAGTTAGTTCAGTTTGAAAATATTCATCAAGTGAGTAGTAGGCATTTTTGTACAGAATGCTTTTAACGCTATTTTTGAACATTAAGGGATTAGATATTTTCTTAATGAATATAGAAAGTTTATTGTAAATTTTTATAGACTGATATGGGGCCCGTTTGATACAGATGTTAACTTATGTACAGGAACTATCAGATTATAATTTTGTCAAAGAGCATAACCGGCGGCTGTGCGAATAGTATCTCGATGCTGAAACTCATGGTAATGATTCTTAACGTAAGTGACACAATTTAAAATATACATGGATATCACAGTTAAAATTTGCAATTCAGTGAATAACTGCTTACAAGAATCGCCATATTTTTTAAAACACATGGTTTTTAGTATTTTTTTTTGAGCAATCAACAGATCATTCAATCTGCTGCAGTTACCAGACCAAGCAATAATTCAGACTAGAGTGAACATAGGCATAATAGTAACTCAATAAAATATACAAGGGGACAAAATTTCTAAGATTCCAAATAACGAAACAATGCTTGGATAATTTAATAGAAACAGAGTCAATATGATCATTCCAGGATAGTTGGGAGTCGATATTCAAGCCCAAGAATTTGACTGATTTTTTTTGTACAATAGATTTATTATTGGCTCTAACCAATATACTACAGTCCATTTCTCTAGGCGAGAAAACAATGGTATTTGTACTATTTACTACGAGGCCATTTCGAGCGCAGTAACCAAGCATATTTGCAACTGCATTATCAGCCCGTTCAGATAAACTTTCACAGGAAGAAGAATTCAATACGAAGGACGTGTCATCAGCAAACTGTACAGTACAATACTGTTGATTAATACTGGAGATGTCGTTGACGAATAAGAGGAAGAGAGCAGGACCCAGTACACTACCTTGGGGAAACCCTGTTGAAATTTTACAATTTTCAGAATGATATATTCCGGATTTGAGCCTAACTTTCACAGATTGTGACCTGCCAGTTAGATAAGTCTCAATCCATTTGAGGCTTCGGCCGCGAATTCCAGTGTTATGAAGTTTATTGAGGAGAAGTTGATGGTTGATGGTATCAAATGCTCGTGACAAATCAAACAGAATACTAATCGATTTATCGCCATTTTCAAATTTGGATAAAACTTGATTGACCAGAGAGAGAGTAGCATTAGCTCTTAGCGAGTAGGTTATACTCTTTACAGAAGGATACAAGCCTACTGAGATAGGATTTTTCGAAAACTTTTGAAAATGAAGACAGCAATGCAATACCTCTGTAGTTGAAGATTAAGTGTTTATCATTTTTCTTGTGAACAGGAACCACAATAGCATGTTTGAGACAGGAGGGAAATAAACCCTCAAGGAAAGATAGATTGAGTAGGTATGTGAGTGGTTCGATTATTAGTTCAGCGATATTCAACAAGACTCTGCTAGGCAATTCATCTATGCCGCTAGAGTTCTTAGACGATATAGACTCAATGATATCAAGAAGTTCAGTTTCGTCTAGAGATCGTGATGATCTTCACCAGCAGGCTCAGTATCATTGATTAGAGAATTTACAGAGTCAACAAAATAATCATTAAAGACTTGAGGAATGACATGGTCACCATGAATCCGAGTTCCATCATCAGTTTCAAAATAATGCGGTAAACAATTTCTCACATTATTGTATGCCGTATTCTGTTTGATTTTATTCCAGGCAACTTTGGATTTGTTATCAGCTTCGAAAAATTTGTTGCTGAAATACTCTTTTTTTGAAAAGTCGATTTTTTTTCTATGATTCCTCAACAGGATTTTATATTGCTCATTAATAATTCCATCAAATTGAATTCTATTCAGATTGGAGATATCTCGAAGAAGTATACCCTCATTGATGATTTCTTTGGTGATCCAGGGTTTGCCTTCTGGAAGTTGGGTGTTTTTGATTTCACATAGAACAGGCGGAAATGCTTTGTCAAATAGATCGAGGAATAAAGTCTAGAATTTGAAAAATTTTGTGTCAAACTCAATGTTGTTAAGATATACGAAGTCCCAAGATTGGGATGACAGTGGAGTTTCAAAATGATTAATGTTTTGGTCACTGAACGCTCGTTTGAGAGTGTAATAGGGCTCGTCAATAGAGCAAGATTCAATTGAAGGTTTAATAATTTGGAGTGCATGGTCCGAAAAATCAGGATGAATAACAACAGAGGGAGTTTGGCAAGGGATCGATGATATATATGGCGTCAAAGTTAATTAATACCCTCATAGAATTCCGCGTTCCAGTATGTTCACTATCAGTTGAAATAAAATAACCGCTATCAGCGCCTCCTCTGGTTGTTGACCCTAGGCTTTTTTTATGAGGGAAACCGGATGGTACATTTTTCAATTCATTTCTGTATTCTGTGCGTGATAGTAATCGGTGGTGAATCAGCTGACATCCAAGATTTTCCGTATATGATGAGATTGTCCTTCAATACATATTTCACATTCGATTCCCAAAAACTATTTGACAGACAAAACACACTCCCAAGAGAAAAAAAAACATCGATAAATGATAAACTATTCAGAGATACGTATTTATGATCCACACAAGAGTTTTCGTCCATGACGCAATCTATATTCATCTTCAAAGAGGAAGAAATTCCAAAGATCGACGGCCTCCAAACCCGGTATTGATACCGAAAACCTCGGCCGCAAATAGCCTTAACCATTTTGTCAGAAATTAATAGTGATTTTCTAAAAAAAACTACGAATGGCAATCTCCAGGATCAAACACTGACTTGAGTCTTAGAACACTTAGGTCACCTTCCAATGTGCTATTTTTAGCACGGGTAGCTCATGGATTCAACTGGTGATCAATAGCTGGCTCCATCTTGAGACCTCTCTGCCTGAATTAGTATCAAATATCATCACTTACATTCGATGTGGTTTTGCTGTGATCTCAATAACGATAAGAGTAAAGTTGAAACAGAATAATCAATCTACCGTTGTCGTTTTCGATAGTCTGTCTTTTATATTGAAATCAGGTATAATTTTGGTGATTGAAAAATGTTAAGATCTCTTTCTACCATAATACCTTTGTTGAGTTCCTTTCCGTAGCTCGAGTAGAAGGCTTGAGGGATCCTTTCACCGTACTTTCCATTTATATCCGTCTCTATTTCGGTTCTGGCTTCATCTCAAGACCTATCTGCCTAAACTATCGTCTGTATCATCACTCCCATTCGATATGGCATTGCTGTGATCGCATTAACGATAGGAGTAAAGATGACACAGAATAATCAATCAACCGTTGTCGTTTCCGTTAGTCTGTCTTTCATATTGAAGTCAGATACGACTTTTGTGATCGAAGGATAATAAAATCTCTTTCTATCACAATGCCTTTTTTAAGTTCCTTACAGAAGCTGGAGTAGAAAGCTTTAGGGATTCTTTCACAACACAATCCATTTATGTCTGTATCTATTTCAGTTCTGGCTTCATCTTTACCTAGGGAAAGATCTGAGTAATGGGTAAACTACCTAGAGTAGAACACCCGAGTGCCGTTGACTGACGGAAATCCCATCAGTCAGATGGCAGACTAAAAGATTGAAATACTTACCGCGTGATTTTAATTTGATCTGACCATTGGTAAGTTGGAAACTATATACAGGATACGCACACGATTCAATAGGAATGTTTACCAATTTTCGAAACAAAACTAATGAAAATCGATAGGTAAGCTACACTGTGTAGTTCAATGTTCTTGTTTGGCAAAAATAATATAAAAATAAAATGTGTTCCACGCGAGGCTAGAAAACGGTTCCCAGCGGCCAGCCTACGGTGTTTACACAGTTTTGTTATGTTCACGAATTTCACTATAGGAGAAATTGCCTGGTTGTGTAAATACCTCAAAAAACAATCCACGCAAAGCTTTTATCAGCGTTCCGAGTAGAATTGGAAGGGAAAAAAAGTGGTTTGTTGCCGTTAGGGGAGACATCTTTGAATATAAGGGTTCGTACCCTGAAGGCAAAGTGAATTATATCACGAAGTATGTACACGATATCAAAAACTCAAAGACAATTTTAACTTCTACTGTTGGGAAGTTATGTGAATCGAAATTTGTAAAACCTTTCATTTCACAACTATGGAATCCAGCACAATTAATACGTTGTCATCAAACTACTCGATTCCATTAACAACAAACTCTAGCTACATAATACTCACACATTCAACTTGAACATGTGACATAAATATGAATGTCCGCGGGTACACAACAGCTGTGGAAATCCTGGTTGCCGTCGATTAAGGGTACTGCCGTCATAAAGCGTTCCTGAGTTGAAACGGATTCTTGAACTTCGATTGAGGTACAGATGGACATTTATGTTAATAATAAAATGACATGATGGTGATTACTACTATGTCATGTGTGTTTTGGCATCTGTCGCCATCGTCACTTTTATTATTACTCGTTTCAGTTTCAATATGTTACTTCTGCATAAAGAGTGGAAACCGTTGGGCCTTTCTCTCTTATTTCTGTCCTTGCAAGAATATCAGGCAAAATACTACAGAATCGGATGGCCAATACTTCTACTAGATACTAAATAGGAAATAAAGGTATATAGACCCAGGGTGAATATATCAACTGGAGATGCCATCTCAAGCATTATTGGTAATTTGAGTGAATGGTGAATGTGCTGATGAAACGTGCCCATATTGAATATACCCCCGCATTTGATACTGTTTGTCATGACAAGCAGCTGGGTATACTGAAAAGTTATAGTTTTGAAAACTCCACGTCATGAAACAAACAACAAGTAGAGATCGGATATATTACTATCTCAGAACATGATATGACACTCGGTGTTCCCCAAAGAATGGTTTTGAGGTCGCTGCTATTCAATATATACTCAAATTATTCATTCAAAATCCATTGAGATGACCAAATAATCAATTTTGCGAAAGATACAATTGTACTGTACCCAGCAGGCACTCTTGGACCAATTCAAAATCTGCGACTGAAACAGTTTTTTTTTAAATAATTGATTGTATTAACAGCCGGCAACTCACCGTTAATCAAGAAAAACACATTTCATGAGCCACCATTTCTTTGAATTCAATCTGAAATGGAATTTTCAAGTCAACAATGCTGTGACGAAGATACTATTCTCTCTTTACAAATTCAAATACAAAATGGCGCACATGAGGTGCCAAAATCATATTCTCACATTCAGTTTATTTCATCACTGAAGATGAAAGTTTGTTCTTTCGAAACTGTTATGGATATATATATATATATATATATATATATATATATATATATATATATATATATATATATATATATATATATATATATATATATATATATGCGATACTGACGACATATGTTAGATTTTGATGTGGAGGCGATTGGATGTCATTTCACCTTCAAGTAAACTCCTATTTGGTTATGGACTATTTTCTACGTTTGATAATTCGAGTATTTTCAAGCCTATTTATATTTGTTTTCCTACTTCATGAAGTAATTAAAAACATAAAAAAATATGGATATTTCTCGTTATTCACGAAATATGTTACTAGCTGCTAATAGGAAAGGTTGAATTTCTACCGACGCCCAACATGAATATAGAAGCAATAACAATATCATTTATGGAACTCATAATAATTTTCCGATATGAAATAATGGATATGAGTAATTAATTGATTGTGGGTAATTTTTCATGCATTATCCATTAAGTATTTAGTCATTCATAGTTTCACGAAAAACTAATTAATACCGATGATTATCTATCGGAAATTCAGAATTTTACCCAAATAATTGGTTCTAAAAATTATTTATACCAAACACAAATTTCCCTTCGAGAAAATTCATGATACCGGTACGCATATTATTATTTCAGAATAATAATAAACAAACAACAAGTAGATATAAAATATTTGGGAACTGCTTCCGAAACCGCAGTTTCAGTTCAGGTGCATGAAATAATAAAAATGTTTATTCATCGTAATATCATTGTTTATAGAGATATAGTTAGTCAATGCATGGGTAAAATGATTTAGCAACGTTTTTGTTACGTCATCTACAGTATAATATCGATATTTCCGTTTACTTGACAATGCACGACAAATTTTCTAACCTGAAAGGACAAATAGGTGTAGAGTTCTGTCTGTCAGTTTGACTGAAATGTTGAAAAAAGCTAATGAAGATGCAAACTAGAATTGAAGATAAAAGTTTATGGAGTAAATTATAGATTAGTCATTAAAATAATCTCCAAAAATTGACTGATCATGCTACGACATCCGTAAGAAAAACAAAAGAAAAGACATGACTTGGAAAGGAAATCACTAATGCCGTAGTATCCATCCCTCCAAATAATATTTCCTTAAGGTTGACTATTTCTTTATAACCACGATGATGATATAGAATATAGTCAGTAGTTGTTAAGATAGTTTAGGTATCTGAATACACACATTTGCAGGTGAAGAAACAGTTGGGTCACAGAAAAACAAACAGTTGCAAGTACGGACTATGGTAAGGATATACACAAAATGACTTCGCTGAAATGAAGTAATATAATATTTGGTAGCGTCTTATCTGCCAATTTAGAGTTGAGAACTGGCTCATTCTCAAAATGTTTTTTGTGATCATTTTATTTCTTATTCATTATGATCTTGTGTCTGCTTTTTATTCAGTTCGGAATGGGTGCAAAAGAAAAGTATTAAATGTCATTTCGTTTTTGTAACTATATAATGAAATGAGTACTCTTTACGTCATTATTTCATGGTCGATCAATATTTGTTCCGCAGTTTACTGGGTTTGTAACCTATCACAATCTGAAGAAACAAGAATTAATACTGGAATCTATACAAGTGTAGAAGGGCAGATTTTCAAAAAGTTGCTGCGTCTATTGAAAAACAGTTCTTTCTGTATAGAAAAAGTCCAATTCTCGTATATCTCAATATTCTGACTAGCAAAAAAAAAATAATAAGAACTTATATTACATATATGAAAATAATTATCGTTAACGTTTCGGAAACTAAATCCGTTTCCGTTCTCAAAACGTATACGCAAATTCTTGTTGAAATGCAAATATCTCTTGTTGGCAATCTTCGTAATTGACATTTGTCAAATATTTCAGATTTGAAACATTTGACAAATGTCAATTACGAAGATTGCCAACAATCAGATTGTTTAGCTCGCAATCAACCCGACATATATAAATTGGATTTTTCATATAAAATCCACGACACTCGTTATTCGTAACATCTATCTGAACTTGCAATAAGACACGCAGCAAACAAAGAACTTGAATGCACAGCTTGGGATAGGGTGAAATCGAAGGACGCCAGTATTGGGGAAAGAGCAGCCGCCCATCTTGTCAGCAATATCATGAAAGACAAGAGAGATTTCGGTATGGGCTGTGAAAGTTCCAAAAAGGCAAAAATATAAGTGAGAAATATCAAGAAAAAATAGAATAAAAAAGTTGCATTTCGTGTTGGGGTGGTTAATACAGTGCAAACTGTATTGAAAAAATTTGGAGGAGTTTAGTTTGTGACGAATGATAGACAAGAGGTTATCACAGTGGCATTGCAAGCAACACGTCAATACCTAAAAGCTGCCAGAGGAAAGAAAAAAATTCGCTCAACTAATTGAACCACTCTTTGTGTCAAAATGTATATATCATATTTGATTTCAAGCAAGCTTCAATCTCCCCTGTAGTAGTACACATATTCTTCAACATAACGAGCTGTAAAATATACTCACCACTCAAAACCTACACCTTGCCTGGAAACAGGAGCACACTCATAATTCAATCAATTATATCAAGGGCTCTCAAGGAAATATTTGGAAGCTATCAGAGGAGACCATGGGTGTACCTAGATTATATTTCAGAAGGCGCTCAGGGATGGTTTGGATAATTAATGATATGAAAACCAACTTTTCAAAAACCCTTATTCTGAAAATATATTTGATACATGCCTTCTCGAAATCAATGGTATCATGGTTCCAATTATCCAATTATAATAATTATAACGTCCAACCAGGGGTTTCAATATGAACTCCTTATATACTTTATATACCGGAGTACTTCTGAACGTCGTAGTAACTTTGATGTCTCCTTGCCGTGAAGGTGGTTGATCAAAGAAAGTAAACTTTCACGGCCGGAGGTAACTGACTCTGGGGGTGTTATCCGGGATTGTTTGCCGTGGTCCGCAGGTTTTTATTCTTGACGTTTCGCCTACAGCTATGGTAGGCATTATCTAAGTCTATGAGGTAACGGACGCAATGTTCTCGTTCTCACAGCACATACTACTTCGTTCAAGTTATGGTCCATCTTCAGAATTTGTATGAAGTTTCGAAATATTTTGATCATTTATTTTATTTTGCGATGCAACTAATTTTTTTTCATCGTGGTTCTCGGTGGTGCAAAAGTAAACACGCCTGACAAGCGGTTGACCAAGTTTTAATTCCCTCGTACGGAAATGAAGTTTTCGATTCACACATTGAAATGTAATGCCTCGTAAATCCATTGCACAAGTTTCAACTTCTGAGGGTTGAAAACTTGATTGTTTAGGAGATAAGAAGTTTGTGTTAACCCATGTAATCCTGAAACGTTTCATCCCAGAAAATTGAAATTTAAATTTTCGATTGATCTATAAAGAGGCTTCAGAAAACAGCAAAAAATATTGAATGAAATATTCATCTCTTGGTTTAGAAAAAAGTGATGTTCTTTCAAAAGTACGGTAGGGTAATGAGATACTTTGAATCTGCAAGACAAACTATATTTTGTAGATGAAATTCATACAAAATAATACTTTCAATTGTGTGGTGTAGTTGAATAAACAATCTTTTGGAAGAAAGGTGACGTTACGCGTATTAAACATGAAGTTAGCTTTCTTATGGCAAGGTTCACATCACCGTTGTTGTTCTCTGTAGATTACTAGATGACCCAATCTGTCAAAACATGAATGTTCTTGTTAAAAATAATTGTCAACGAACAGGTGGGATGGTCCTATGTCATTTTTTTTTAATACATCTGCGTATTTGAGAACAAGAGTGGATCTCAATCCTGAATGACAATATTGTGATGCTAAACTTGTAGGAGATCCTTGATAAACTATAAGTCTTGTAGCTCCAACCTAGAACCCAGGCTTTCGTTCAACATAATCCAATAATGGTTTATCATCATCTGAATCCAATTGACCACTTGCTTCAACTTGGTACTCTGGCATCCGGGCAAATGATCTTTGCCATAGTCCTCATCGGTAATCGGATCATTCGAGTTTTCGGAAGGATAAATCACGATACTATCGGGAAGGTCATTATCATCTTTTTCTATTTTTTCAATCAGCTCTGCAATGTGAATAACTGAAGATTAGATGAATGAAGTATATGTCCTCATGAAAAGAAATATACGCCGATTATCCTAGCGACCTCTAGAAAAACATGCCAATTCGAGCACATGTACATTTCTAAGGATACGCATGTAATTGTTCCTCATCATAACAAATGATGGCTCAATATGTTCTCTACACTCAATAAATTATGACAGTTTTGATTGAAACAAAACCGGAGTGACTTACTTAGATTTGTCCATTGCGAAACAGCTCCGAACACTACTAAGCCCAAACCATCAAAATACCTAAATTTGTGATCCAGGTTACTTATATGTATATATAACCTCAAAAATTAATATTCACGTTTGTATGACCAGTAGTACATCCTTACTCGAGAGGTTGAAGTTCACTTAATGGGTTAATATGGCCCCAACTGAATTTCAACATGGGATATATTTTCATTTGGAATAATTCTTGAACTTGAAATAAGGATAACTGTTCACTATTCTCGAGTTTTTCATGGATAAAAGAAAGTAGGTCCCCCCCATTTCTTTTGAGCGTCCATTGAATCACTGGGAGGGAAGGGAAGGAGAGAGACAGTTACAAAAGTAATAACAGAATATTACTGAAAATTCGTGTTTCATCGTGGAGGTCAATTTCAACAGTCTCCATATAGTCTGCCCAAAAACCAATTGTTCCATCCTTATAGGTTGAGAGTATAACTGGGGGCAACCAAGAATTTGTAAATACTTTAGTAACATCATTCTTCAACATATTCGCTGTCGTGTTAGCCACCTACTTTCATTTGCAAAAGGAAGTCTTCCGAATTTGGAACCAAATTTCACCTTCCATTTCAAATATTCCCCAACAATGAAGAGAATGAATCAAGAACGTGCTGCACTCTCGTGAGAATCAACTCGTCCACAATATTCAGTTGAGCTAATATGAATAATGAACAAACATTGACACAAAAATAGAATCCTTTCAATTCGAACGAAAGTTGATATTCTTGAATTCTCATTTCGTGCATCTATTTGAAACTGGAAACAGAAAATTAATAATCAGTACATCGCTAATTGGGTCTTGGACGACGCGACGATGAGACGCGAAATTTTCCCTCAAGTAAAATAATCTCCTTCGCTCCCATCTAATTGAATACCGGCTGAACGAAGTGACTTGTAATAAGCTGGGAACAAATCACATCGTTTATTCTGTTATTATGTTTATTCCACTTCGACCCTTGCCCGCACAAACCTCTGGCAAAAGGCTATTATTTTCATTATTGGCAGCTGCTGACACCAGACGTAGATTTCTCCACGTTAAATGGATGTTAAGGCGATATCCGAAAGGAGCATGAATTTGGCCCTTTGCACTAAGAAAGGATCTTAAGTGATGAACTTCTAACTCTACTCTGAAATAGAGCGGCTTGTTGATAATTAAATCCTCTAATAATTTCAAGCAGTATATTAGCAACAGATGAAAACTGAACAGAAATAGATTTGGAACTCACACAAAAGACACAACAAAAGACACAAAATTAAAATTAGACGAGCAAGTTCTTCTCATTGAAAAATGAATTATATTAAAATAGCTACACAATTGGACAAAAAGATATGATCAGAACACAAGAGTCCAATGCACCTCTCTACCAGTCAGTTGTTCGAGTCACAAGATTGTCTTGAATCTAAGGAGGGTTGCAGCTTCTGGGCGTCTTGCTGTCAATTTATATTGTCAAAATATGATATGGTAAACAAATGAAAATAAATTAAAAACAGTTTTTTGTTTCAAACTGTTTTTTTGTTTGTTTTATTTAATGAATTTCGTTCTGAATAGGAAACATGAAAACTAGAAAATGAGATGGAACTTTTCCAGAAACTTGAAAATTGAAATGAAACCTTACTCTACCCTGCTTCTGAGAGATAGCTATCTTACTTCTATCTTACTTTTATTATTTGTTTCTGTTCAAAACTGATTCTCAATTTACTAGTTTTGACATACTATACAGTTCTTTTTGATTCAAAATTTCTATTTCTTTGATTGTGAACTTGGTTTAGCTGTACTGTTGAATTCCGGTCTATGATTCACGTCACGACCTTGCTAACTTCACTGTATGAGGTTAGGGAAGGTTGAAAATGGTCTTTGGGAATAGTTTTTCGAAATTTGATATTGCCGAATTGTTTATGGATGGTTTTAATTTCCACAAATACCTGGATTCGATGATATAGTTTGGTTGTGTCTGGTTTTTCTCAGCTCAGCTCTGGTGTTCTACAATTTTCAAAGGTACGTTTCAGTATTTACCTTTGACTTCTATTCCTCTGGTACTTGGATTGATTTGCTATCTGTATAGTGCCTTTTTGTCCACTATTATGCAGTTTTTAATATTATTATCAATTTTGAAAACCTTTTTAGTAAATTTTTGTGGTACTCTCTTCTTGGCTTCGCTTTACAACAACGTGAAAACTTCCATTTTTTTATTATGAAAAACAACTTTTCTCCTTCTATTTTTCAGTCTTTGAATGCTGATTTCTCGATTCTACACTTCCTTATTAATTACTTTGTACACATACTTATACTATATACAATTTTTATTCATTCACATATATTTTCCAATGTTCAGGTTTCAAATTCCTCATATTTTTCTTATTTCAACAGTTTTTTCCTTCCTTGTTCTTTTAACCTGTCAAAGTCGTTTCTCAGTTCAGATGCACAAATGATATACAGTGTGATTTATTATTTTACTTTTTTCACTTCCTGAAATTACACTTTTTTGTAGTTTTTTTTGACTATTTCTGCATTTGTTATTGCTTATTGACTTTTATTTCGTTATTTTACAGGTTCCTCAAGAAAATTGCTGTTCTACTAGCTTGGATAGATGTGAATTTTGATGATTTTGACCTTTGTTCTGCGTAGCACGATATCTACTGCTTAGATCATTACGAACTTAGCTTGCCACCTTAGCCACTATCCTTCTGAGTGTTATATATGCGAAATTGGTTTTCTGGGAGTTTATCCGTTGGTTTGTCGGTATTGACTTTCGACGTTTCGCCAACATCTCAGTTGGCATTTTCAAGAATGTTAGGTACTGCTCCTACTTGATGCTAGAAACAACACCAGTTTTTCCAATATTTCGATAATGTTTATTATCATCTTCAGGGAAAAGCTACAAAATTATTATTTTAAGTTATCACTTCAAATAATCAAAAAGTTGGTAAATTGGTTTAACATGTCTTTACCAACTTTTGGAATACGACTCCTCAAGCGACTTTTTCGTCCACTCCCCTCGCCTCAACAGCTGTTTTCTGCATAATAGCGAATATCAAGACTGCGAACCAGACAATTGCAATCGACCAGCGAACCAAAGTTTGTTTTGACTACGCGTCAGACAACCTCCAGATATCACACTTCGTCTGGACATAATAACAAGGAATTCTGTCACGGATATTTCGTGAGACAAAATTAATATCCCATACGTTGGCCTGGACCTCGAATACAGGGTGCGAAACAAAGATGAATTACCTTTCCAATGCCTAGCATTACAGCATTGTTCATTCTTTGTGCATGGCTGGGGACACAATAACGAAGGCTGTGGTGAAATTGAAATGTATTCTGGTCAATGCATTGAATTTAGAATATTCAATTGTTCAAGAATGTTAATGACTAATATTTTGATAATGAGATTAATGTGAAAAGGGTCGAGTCAAAAGAAATATGAAAAAATTGTCCAAACCAAGTTTCAAGTTGGGGATATTCACGACGTTTCGAAACTGGTATCTGAATCGTCTTGTGGTGATGACTGACAACCTCTCGAGGAACGGTTGATTGTGAAGGACTGAGTAATCATAGTAGGGGGAGAGGTTGCTACTAATTTTGCGCGCTAATTCGTTACAGCGAGAAACAGACGCATTGGATCGAGGCTCTCTTCCGCTGAGCCCAAGTTGGTCCATTATTTTTTGGGAGAGTGGTTTCCACAAATTCCTAATTTCTACGATGGGGTCAAGAATATAGGTACTTTCCATGAATTTCGAACCAGTTTTCCTCCCAGTGAATAACTTCCACTTCAGGCCATTTGATGATGTGCTGGTTTTTCCAAACGTTCTACGGTATTCCTGATTTTGTTTGCGACATGTGAATTTTTTGTTTTCTTACATTGCCACTTCCAACGGTCTTTCTATTTCTCGCACCGGCATGGTAACTAGCAAATGGTTTCAAAATTAAAGTTGGAGCTGAAACCGTTGAAATTATTAAAACACCGATGAAAAGGTAGATCGATGAGTAGGATGAACTAAATCAATCCGGAGAAATTTTAATCTCTTTTTTGTTATGATTTGCTGATTTTCGTTTTGTCAAGGACTATTTTTCAATTCAGAACTCATATTCTTGCAAATCGTGTTTCAACAGGGGTAAATGATTCAGACCTTGGGAGTTCAAACCACGACGACATAAGTCACGCAGAGTCATTTTGTTGCTTTCAATATCAAGGGTTAATCTCAGTCCAGGTAAGTTATAGTCAGAGATTGACAATCGAGGGACTTCGGTGGACTGATTATATTGTTTTCTGGGCCTCTCACGTTTGCCAATTGAAAATTATTCAGAAATTATGATTTGCAGAGTTTATAGATTCGAGAAAATAAGATACACAATGATTAGAGTTTTCGCAAATGAACCCCGAATCATTAAACGAACATAAATAAGGTTCGAGGATTTGAAATTTATAGATACTTTGAAAGATCCAATGTAGTGGAGATAATGTGCAAATTCGTTGTATAACAACCAATGAATACTCCCATATACGTAGTGCAAGCAATGAATTATGTGTATATCTGATTACAGACAACATTTCCACTATTAGCATTCGGTTCGATATGTAAATTTCGACTCATGTACTGCACTGATTTATTCATACCCAGATGATGGAAAACATTTCATGTGACAAATTCATTAAAGCATCAATGTTGTATGTGTGAAAATTCAATTGATAAGTCATAGCACATAATAAGTGATGGGGGCATTTCGAAAATCTCAAAAATGATTACGATGTAGAGGCTCTCCTATAATTGTTAGGATATGCACAGGCAGCTCATTTCAATGGCATAGGAATATACACACAGAATCATGTCGAAACGAAAACCATACATTTGCATTAGTTCAATTCAATGATCATGTTTATGAGGAATGGCACTCCGAAATCAAAATAAAAATATTCTGGCAAGCTGGGAGTTTGAGTTGTACAAAGTATAATTGGAAATGGACAATTCGAAAACTTCTTTCTTAGTGCTCAAAGTTTCAATAAATCACTGCCTGAATTCGATTTCAAGTTTCTCCAAGCCCTTTAGGAGAAGGGAGACAAAGTAAATGTTCAATTCAAATAACTCCTTGATTGAATAAATCGATCAGTTTCTATATTTGGCTTCGAAAATGAATATGATGAGTCGACTTATGGAAAAGTGCAAAGATTTGAAAACGTAATTGCAAAATCAGTTTTTTCGTTGCCTGAGATTTCTAAATAAACTGGCACCCGATAAAGAATCAATCTATTACGGTTTCCAGTTCTTCACGGCAATCCCACGGCAGTCTGAATATAAATCTAGGCTATGTTAACACTTTGAGTGAGACCTGATTATCCGATATTGAACTTTCAGTTTCATTGTTCATCCTTGTGAATTGGCGAAATGAAACAATTTAATAAATGTTGAAACCGTATATGGACCTTATCATTCAATTACCCTCAATTTTTCATAATAACAAATCCACATCTTACTGTACGTAATGCTACCTCATTCTTCCTTCGATGAATTTCAAGTAAAGAAGTTATTATATCGAAATTATGAATGAATTTCTGCTCGTCTTTGAACATTATTTGACCAAAATCATCAATTAATGAATTAATAACGTACTAGATGGATCATTCTCAGCGGATTTTAAGTATGAGAAAAATGTATTATAATCTATTCAATCAGTGAATTTCAATAGTTTCGTTATCCCCGTATAATAAATAGAGTGAATTGATTTCCTTGATAATAATATTTCCATCCTTTCGAGATGAACATATTTTCCAGCTGCGACTAGAAATACCAAAACTCAACTGAAATAAAACTCACCAGAAGAATTTAATATTTATCCTGCGTAATTAGATAAATGATTACCGTTAGAACCTCCATGAATTTGTAATTATCATCAAGTATTTGAGTTTTCTCGAACTTCAATAAGATAATTAACATTTGTATGTAATGAACTTACAGTGTCAATCATTTTAGCATTTTCCTATATACAGGGTGTCCCTGGACTTCCTCTTTTTCTTTCGGGAATGTATAGATGGGGTGAAAATATCACCAGTACTTCATATAACTTTTTTTCCTAAAATCCTTCGTTACCAAGTTACGGGCCCTCGAAGTTACAAAATGAAAAATGTTTTTCTTTGATAACTTTTCAAGTGAATATTCAAAATCATCCAAATTTTGGTAATTGACTAAACAAATGAATTCCTTCGATGAGCTTTCATGCAGGAGTCAGTTGTTTTGCTACAAAGTCAGGAACGGACTACTCCCGATGGTCCACACCCCAAAACTTTGAAATGACAGATATTTTTCAATATTTTTCAACAAAATGAGGTTACTTGGACAATTTTATGAATAAAAGTACTCGTATGGAAAGTCGATCGGAGCAACGAGTCTTGATAAAAATGTAGTTTTACTCGACGACATCAAGCCCGCTCGTCCACCATTATTTGAAATGAATAATTATCAAAGCAGAAATAATAATGATAACGTTAATTCAACAACATTTATCCTGAGATGTCTACCATTATTCGAAAATATTAGTTTTTGAGGAAAATGGAAATGATAGGTAAAATGTTCATAACGAATTTTTATAATGCAAACAGGTTTAACTAACGAAACTCAAGAGCCTCAAGAGCAAACAGAAATGAAAAATCCGCTACAGAAACTGCTCGATATGACCACCTTCTCTCTCTATACATTTTCTTTGTCTGCGAAGACACCCTCTCTGTACTTGAAATAGCATTCCAGGGTCGTTTCGTATGGCTTCACAATGTAATGTTATTCTATTCAACAATGCATCTCTTGTGTGAATAGGTGTAGCGTAAACAAGGCTTTTCAGATGCCCCCACAGAAAGAAATCCAATGGATTTAAATCCGGAGACCGCGATGGCCATGAATATGGCCCACCTCTACCAATCCATCTATTGTGGAAAATATGGTTCAGATGGTCACGCACAATCAAACTAAAATGAGGAGGAGCGCCATCATGCATAAACCACATATCTCTTCGGGTTTGCAATGGAACATGTTCCAAAAGTCCATTCAAATCGTTCTGAATGAACTCCAAATAACGTTCTCCATTCAATCGGTCCTGTAGAACGAATGGTCCTATAAGATGGTTTCCTATGATACCAGCCCAAACATTCACGTTGAATTTCCGTTGGTGTTTGGTTTGCAATATCCCATGGGGATTTTCTTCGGCCCATATATGGAGATTATGAGAGTTGATAACTCCATCTCTACTGAAACCTGCTCCATCAGTGAATAAAACTCGATTAATAAAAGTCATATCCTCTCTCTGCCTATCCATGAACCAATTGGCATATTCCAGTCGTGCTGGAAAATCTTGAGGTGTCATGGCATGTACCTTCTGGATTTGAAATGGGTGAAGCAGTTGTTCCCTAATTATTCTATGAATAGTGGACTTGGATGTATGGAACTGTTCTGATAGATTTCTGATGCTCATTGAAGGATCATCAGCGACGGCTTCCAAAATATTTTCCTCCAATACAACGGTACGTACAGTCCTAGGAGCGCCCTCACCACCTCGTTTTGGCAAAACTGTACCTACAATAATATCGAAATAAAACAACGTGCTCAAATTAATTATCAATTATTACATCCTGTCTCCCTCAAGCTGCGATCGACATGCTCGAATGTTTCTCTTGACGGTACCGTTCGATTGGGAAAATGCTCGGAATACAGACGACGAGCTTCTGCAGCATTACAAAATGCTCGTCCATAAAATACATGCATATCTGCATATTCATTGAATGTAAACTGTTCGGCCATATCAAAAAAATTCAAAATATCCTATAGAATATTGACAATACAATGATAGTCATATGACAACGCACCACTCAACAAAACAAAATCGCATTCCAGTTTCTCATTTTTTATCAAAACTTTCTAAAAGGTTTTTTTGTCAACATCTGTGAAAGAAATTGAACATAATTATTCCCTGGATATTTTTCACCTGATCATGTGCAGCCGTTTTTGTAGTTCATTCGTTTGCTTTCTATTAGTATAGGTAAATATTTTTTCCGATGTGCGTTTTTTCAGCTAAATTTGATTCGTGTTAAAGAATTTCTCCCATAAAATTATAATTATCAGTGAAACTCCTCAACAGTTTAGCTGTGAAGAAGAATTTGAAACATTCAAATGTTGAGTTTCATGAGATTCAGATAACTGATCAACACGAAACGTGATTATTCCACACGTATACATACAAAATATGGAATGAATTCGATATGTCATAGTAGAGTAGCTTGTTAGTTTAAAAACACCACGAATCTACAGAACTTGATATTTCTTTTGAAAAAATATCTGCTTTCACAATTGTGAATTAAACTTCCATATAGGTACTGTACTTTTTGTTTACGACTTCATTTTAGCATACTTTGTATTATTCCTGTTATAAATGTTGTTGAATTAACGTTATCATTATTATTTCTGCTTTGATAATTATTCATTTCAAATAATGGTGGACGAGCGGGTTTGATGTCGTCGAGTAAAACTACATTTTTATCAAGACTCGTTGCTCCGATCGACTTTCCACACGAGTACTTTTATTCATAAAATTGTCCAAGTAACCTTATTTTGTTGAAAAATATTGAAAAATATCTGTCATTTCAAAGTTTTGGGGTGTGGACCATCGGGAGTAGTCCGTTCCTGACTTTGTAGCAAAACAACTGACTCCTGCATGAAAGCTCATCGAAGGAATTCATTTGTTTAGTCAATTACCAAAATTTGGATGATTTTGAATATTCACTTGAAAAGTTATCAAAGAAAAACATTTTTCATTTTGTAACTTCGAGGGCCCGTAACTTGGTTACGAAGACTTTTAGGAAAAAACGTTATATGAAGTACTGGTGATATTTTCACCCCATCTATACATTCCTGAGAGAAAAAGAGGAAGTCCAGGGACACCTTGTATACAGACATTCATTTTTATAATAGGTAGTATCAAACAAAAACAATCAGAACACTCAAATGAGTTCGAGCAGCTCAACAATGAATTGAAATCGATACGTACGTTAAATAACATCCAACAAGTTTCAAAAAAACTATCCATTTCCGCTGGAAATGGGAAAAATTCGAACTCCAAAGAAACAATTGAATCCAAAATGGTTTTAAACTCGTATCATCAATCAGGCTTTCCGTGTAATTTAATGCAAGATTATGATTGGAATTTTGTTCACCTTTGAAGCTTTTAAAGGCCATTCAATTCAAAATGAAACATTTTCTCTGTACTGAGCATGATGTATATCGTCTGAATGAATATTTTATGAATCAATGCTGGTTCATATGTCATGCATGTTTCCATGTCAGCTCGGGATATGGTAAATTCCATTACAATTTATATCTGAAACTACAGCGACATTTGAATCGATAGTATTACGTAACGAGGGGGATAAGTGCAAATTACGCAGGAGCGAAAAATTATGAGCATGAGAGAAATTGTTTCGTGGTTTGTATATTATTTCATTTACAATTATTCGAAATAACAAGTGAACCAGAAATTATTATTTACAAGATCAATTTCCACATTGTTATGAAATGTAATGCCATTTGGCTAGTAGAGGTTGATATGTTTCACAATTTACCTTCCTTACTTTTGATATTAGCATAAAAATTATATCTAATTCATTTATGTCACGTTTCACGAGAGTTTTTATTTGCAACAATTTCAACTGATTTTACTGAAATACCAATTACGTGTCCTGTGCTCATAACGTGAATCTCAACTCCAGAAACAAAAGAGATGATGTTTGTGATTATTTCCGCATACAAATTACCGACAACAGCGTTCCCTTCGTGGAAGACAGTGAAAACTTGGGTTTGTCAATGTTGCGAGGCTTCTTTCAATGTATTACGACAATTAAATCGAAGTAGACACTCATTATCCAAAAAAAATTAAATCTCTGCGGATCTCTCAAATTCTCCAGATTGTTTTTTTTTTTATATGCAGATTCACACGAAAGGAAAGCCCTGTGATGTTCAAAGAACACCGCGTGAATCAAGGGACAGGAGATACGAATTAACATTTACTTTGAATTTCTGAAGTTTGTAAACCTCAGGAAAAACCTCTCTTGGCAAGGAGTTCCAAACCTTAGCTGTTCTATTGAAAAGAGATCCCTGAGCAAGAGAGGTTCGACAGGTTTCCAAATTCACAACGAAGGGGTGAGAATTCTGTACTCGTCGAGTCATCCGTATAGATATTGCCAAGCGGGGAACGATTGATAACAATTCGGAAGAGCATCGACCGTGAAAGTATCTATAGAAGAGAGACAAGTCCCCGACCCTTCTACGATGTTCCAATGAAGTAAGCGAGTCTGTGAGCGAAGAATCACCAACAAGACGAATTGCCTTTCTCTGAATAGAATCGAGAAGCCTCAATGAATGTTTTGGTGCCGAACTCCACACATGAGAACTGTATTCCATGACAGGTCGTATCTGAGCCTTGTAGATCTGTAGAAGTTGACGAGAAGTGAAGTATTTCTTAGCACGAAATAGAAATCCAAGTTTCTGGAAAGCACTTTTAGCGATCGATCTCACATGGTTTTCCCATGAGAGATTATCACTGATCGTAATTCCAAATATCGGGATATTTGATTTTGTAGGAATAGTTACTCCTGACACCTGAATATTTGATGATGATGGGTTTTCGTAGCATTAAATTCCACCAAGTTCATGTTACCCCATTCTATTATTTTTGCCAAGTCGATGTTAATTTTATTGACGTGAATGTTTCTTTGAATTTTTGTTTCTCGAGCTGGTATCCGGACTCTTGAAGAGAAACTGGTATGAAGAGTACTGTCGTCCGCAAAACTATGTATTGCGAACAAGATGTTTTCTCGAGCAAATCATTGATATGAAGCAGAAACAAAGTAGGCGCTAGAACTGAACCCTGTGGAACACCTGCATTTATTGGGAGAATATCAGATGATACTCCATCAACAACCACATACAGAGACCTATCAGACAAGAAACTCTTCAACAAAGCACACAACTGAGAAGGCAAACCATGAGACGGCAGCTTAGAAAGGAGACCCCGATGCCAAACTCGATCAAACGCTCTCGAAATATCGAGTGCAACAGCTATCGTTTCTCCAAATTTCTCCATTGAATGCTGCCAAATATGAGAAACAAGCCAATAAGTCACTGGTTGATCTTCGATGGTGAAAGCCGTATTGTCGATCATTAATTATTCCTGATTTCTCTAGATATTTGATGAGCTTCATATTGATTGCTTTTTCCATGACTTTGGAAATGATAGAAAGCAATGCAATCGGTCTATAATTACAAGGTAAAGTTTTCTTTCCCTTTTTGGGAACTGGCTGAACTCTTGCTGTCCTCCAGGTCTTAGGAAAAATCCCCAGGTTATATGATGAAAGGTTGAATAATTCGCAGAGTACTGGTGTCGATTCGGGGGCACATACTTTCAGAACAATTGCTGGGATCCCAACAGATCCCCAAGCCTTATTCTTTTTCAGGTCCATTAAAATATTTCTTATAGTTTGTTGATGAAAAATTATCTCAGGCATATGACTGTCGACAGGCGTGATATTCGGGGGATCTTTCCCCGATGAGTCTAGAGTAGAATTTCCAGCAAACATATTTGCAAATAAATTGGCTTTTTGTTGGGCAGTGGTGGCTTGTGATCCATCTTCTTTGGTTAAAGGGGAAAATGAACTAAAAGTGAAATTTTTGGCGACAGCTTTAGCAAATGACCAAAACGAACGAGAACCGTTTGGACATTCAACAAGTTTTGAACGAATTTTCTGATTATGTGCTTCTTTAGCAGCTTTAGTTGTTGCACTACACCTATTTCTTGCGTTAACATACTCAGATCTCGTCTCCTAACTGGGGTCTTGGCGCCAGCGATTGAATGCCGTTTGTTTGGATTGACAGCCTCAGAGCAGCTTTTATTGAACCATGGTTTCTCAGACTGTGGTCTCTTTGTATTACTTGGAATGAATGTTTTCATTCCCAGAATAATGGTATCAGAGATTTCTTGGGCACATTGAGTGGGATCACCAAATGAAAAACAGACCTTTTTCCAAGGAAAATCAGAGAAAAACATTCGAAGACCGTCCCAGTCTGCTGATTTGTAATGCCAGACACGACGTGCGGGTAACTTACCACTCATTGGAGCCAAATATGAACAAGTTGTTGAAATCAAAGTGTGATCAGAATTACCCAAGGGGTAGTGGATTTTGATCTGATAAATATCAGGATGAGTAGTAAGAAACAAGTCCAGTGTATTGGCAAAATGGTTATTCGTATCAGGAATACGAGTGGGTTGATCGATGAGTTGTTCCAGATCATTAGTAATAGCATATTCCGCTGCCTGTCGTCCTCTTTCATCTGTTCTATTCGAGAATTTAAGCAATGGAGAATTATGTACATCAAAATCACCCAATATGGTGACCTCAGCTGTTGGATGGTTTTCTTTGATGAAGTCGATTTTTTCCGATAAGAATTCGAATAGTCTGTCAGAAGAGTCATTGTTAGGTGATAAATAAAGACAGCAGACAAATTTAGTTTGTTGATGAGTGACAAGCTTAAACCACATCACGTCAAAATCTTTCGGTTCCAGCCCTTCTTCGCGTTGGCACGATAAATCATTCCTTTAGTATAAACAAACACCACCTTTGAAAAGAAAGCGAGAATAGAATTCATAACCTGGACAGACCATGTGTACATTATTCGTATATGAATTGACCTGAGTTTCAGTTAGAATAAGAATCTCAGGTTTTTCGGTTTGCAGATGGTAAAGCACATCATTGATATTTTTATTCATACCACGAATATTACAATAATCAGTTCTCAATACTCTCGATGAAGGTTCCCCCCGAGTACCTCCCCCCCGGAAATCCGATTGGGGAGGTATTTTACTTCCGGAGTTTTTTACTCTGGGAGACATCATCATCATTTTACAAATTCAGTAGTTGGGGAAAACCGGAAATATCAACCACATACTGAAACGTGAATTAACACTTCACAGTATAACCTATACAAGTTGCACAGAACCTGCACGCGGTATTTGGCTGTCAAGATGACAGTATAAGGGCACGCGGCTCACTACAGAGGAGACGGGAGTGAGTTCAATTAAATAGTGATTTTCGTTAATGGGCGCCAGGTAAATTGTAATGCCCAGATTGATTTCGTATCATTCCCCAATTCACCAAACTGAATGATTAAAACAACCAAATTCCCCAAAAGTTCTATATTGTTAAACGCGTACAAACGTTGACCGGCGTTAATTGCGACAAATGACCCTGGTGGGCTTTGAGAAAATGAACTCTCAATAGTCTGAACTATGACAAGTGAATAGATTGCCCGAATGGCTGACAAAATAAAAGAAACACGTAGCCGAAATTAGTGTCGCGTTGAGAGCAAAAGAGCGAATACGTCGATAACCGTCCTAACTATGGGCCCAGAGTGCGGACACGTCGTGTCACTAATATATTTCTATGATAGTTCCGCGATTCGACCTAATTTCCGCTACCAAAATATTGTATTATAATACGAGCGTAAAAAAAATGAGCAAGAACAGCCAGATGGCTTAACATATCAAACAGTATGTAGCAATGAAAATGAATGAAATCCTTCAGATACCCTAAAATATCAATATCAACATAAAATCGATCAGATCAGTATTATTCAACAATGATTTGACAGTGTCCTTCAATCTGGTACTTGCGTGACTTCCGTCCTTGGATTCGGATGGCGATTCACAGCGATTCACAAAACCGCAATGCTTCTCCTAATGCCACAAATTTTCAGCTCTGTTGCAGTGTTTCGCAAACGCTCGTCTCTGACAGGTGTCTGTCGCAGCCCATCGACAAATAACGCCCCCTTCTTCAGAAGCCAGAATCCAGCCTCAGGAATCCCAAACTTGCACGGTAAAAAAAAACCCTTCTTTGCAGAAGAGTTTTTGTTTTTCTATCGCTTCCCCAGAGATGTTGTTACCAAACGATTTATGTAGGTCCACTATAGAATTATTGCAGGAAATATATCCTACTGTGAGGTGGGTAAGTGTTGATTGGTGACTATTTCGGCCTAAAGATAGGAAGAAAATTGAGTTAGCCCATTTTCAAATTTCAAGAATATGGCGAAGTTGACTTACTCGTGAAAGTTCTATAATGATCCTCAAATGAGTATGGAAACACAGCCCATCAATCTAAAATGAATGTCTCCCAATGAAGAACACCAAATTGGCAACGATTTCCACTTTCAATATATTCCACTAATCTTACTCCCGTTAGGATGTTTCAGAAAACATTTAGATTCAGTGTGAACGTTTAACTTCCACCATTTTGTAAGCCGTCTTCGGCGTCTTCCTCAAAATTTTTTGCCGAAAAAGAACAGGAGATAGTGACATATTCCTCTCTTTTCCTCCCATTGAAAATGCCACAGAACACCGATCGTGCACCTGTCATCACCTAACCAATCATATGCCTTGGAACCAAAACGAGATTAAAAATTTCTGATAGTGATATCAACCATTAGAAAATTCGAGGGAATCCTCAGTAAATGCGTGAATTTCCAGACCTGATAAGTAGATCTCGCATATTTCCCGAGAAAACTCACAGAAACTCATCCACAATAAAAGTTGGCAACACTGATTACGAACAGCGGTCACCAGTTGTCCCTAAAACGCCACTGAAAAATACTCATCTGTCAAAACAATTAATTTCTATTCACACTTTTATTTACAACATTTTCTACGAAGAAAATCGGAATATTACAACGAGTAAGTATGCTATTTATGTATAATTTACGCCTGTTGAGGGTTGATATAGAAAATAGAGCCCTAGATTCACTTTGATAACCTCAAAATCATACCATTATCGAGTCTCCCACTAATGAATATCTTTCTAATTTCAGGTAAACAATCGCTAAGCCATACCAGTATCATAATAGACGAAGAGAAGAAACGATGGACGGTCTGGAATACATGAGCAGCCAGTTATTCAGTTGTGAACTATATCCTTTCGAAGACCACATACCTTGACAATATCTAGCAATCCTATGACGACAGGAGACAAATCCAACCTGTAATGGACATTCCTGCCAGACTAGCAGGTCCATATCAACGGCCTGATAACCAGAAAATCGGCCAGGATATCATCAGTAACTTAGGGCTTTCGAGTGAAGTTGAAAGGTCCCAAGATCTCACTGCATAACCGCCTAAGCTACCTGTCGCAGCATGAGCAGGCATTATCCAAATTGAGGTAAGTCGTATCACCCCAAATAACTTTGTAGATAGTGTTCTAATACATATTTTCTGTTCCAGTGCCGGATCAATCGAATTGGTGGTAACGGGATAACGCTTCGTGTAGGTTCAGGACCAAGTGAAGTGCATTCACCTAGCCATTACTACTTCAACATTAGGTATTTTAGCGCTGAATGAGAATGTCATAAATAACCAGACTTGTACGTATATATATATATTTTTTTTAATAAATGATCAAATTTAGCTACTGTATAGTTCCCTTTTTTCTCAATTCGTGTCCTCCGTATGATGTAGAAGCTCATAATCAAAATCAAACCGTTACAACAGCACATATAGTTGGTATGGTGGTATCTCACCGGGCGATGGTTAGACCATCTTCCACCTAGGTTATCCTTTTAGTCGCCTTCTACGACAGGTAGAATCTACCCCAGGGTTATTCTAATCCGACCCTATTGTGACTCCATCTACGGACCTGCTTACAAGCCTTTGAAGCCTTGTAACCAATGTTACAAGGCTTCAAAGAATACAAAATAGTTGCATCAGATTCTCTAGCGGGATCCGAAGGTACGATCATATTAGCTCATACTAACTAAGCCCATGGAATAAATAAAAACATACGCAGACAAACTGACAGGATTGAAATTTACTAAATATTGATTTTAGTAAATTTTAATCCTGTCAGTTTGTCTGCATCATATGTTTCTATTTGTTCCCTGGGCTTGGTAAGTACCATTTTAAATGATACTTAATCCATTTGTGTGTAGTTGTCAATTTTATACATATTATGACACAATAAATACTTTATTATCATTATGATTATTAGACTTTGATGACGCTGGTTGGCTGAAACTCAAAGCTATGAGAGAAATGCGCCTACCCACCTTTACGGCACTCTATACACGCTAAATTATTTACGCGGCTAAATTATTTGGAAGTATACCCACTGAATTCATCGAGTCAACTCCGAAAGATTTCAAAAGCAGATTGAAGGCTCTGATTCTCGCAAGGCAAGAGAGGATATTATAATCTGTTAACTCGATTTTTGGCATTGATCCAAAATTAATGAATGAAACTATATATACTGATTTACATAACTTATTCTGTAATTTATATTTACTATCATTGACTCGGAATACTCCTTCACTTATAATTCCATTTTAATACTATCGTTGTTTGTGTACTGTTGCACCAACGTATCATTTTTCAATTTTCTACTCTAAATTATTAATATAGACTAGGGTCTCTTTGTATCTCAGTATTGTTTATCTATTGAGTTATGGTCAGCATTTACTGTCTAATTTTAGGCATTAATCTATTTTATCTAATGATAAATGGAGAAATATCAATATTAATTAAATCAACGAATGGCATTTCCGACAATAGAAATGGAATGGCATCGAGCTCTTGAAAAATGGCAAATAAAACGGTAACGTGTCATTTTTTTTTCAGATCTGAAAGCCATTTGGTAAGGTGGCTTGGAGAACACCAGAGTAGCATAAAATGGTCTGAGAAACGTTTATATCCATTGAAGCTCCTTAATATATCACTTTCATTTTCATCAACTTCAGTTGAAGTTTGATGTTTCTTTTTAAACGGAACACCTTGAATATTAGTCTGACTTCGCATCATGTATAAAATCACCAAGCCGGGCATACCAATATATTATATATTATTCCTGGGCGTCCTTTCATCGGTTTTCAAAATATTTTCAGAAAATCAAGGAATTGAATTCATGTCCAACATTTTAAATTCGTAACAAAAGAACCGACAGTGATCACACTCATAATACCTTTTCAAAATACCTTCGGCCTTGTTCTGAGATTATAGAATATCTTCAAAAAGTCTGTTCCCGCGCGTCTCAGATGAAAAGTTATAATTCGTTGTGAAAAGCCAATGACAGGTTCGGCGACCTTGGTGGCTAAGGAATAGATCCTTCCCGTGCAATTTACTTATCTGAAAACACTACCTACCGCACGTACTCAAGTAGGTGTTCTATCAACTTCGAGATCTCTACTTTGAGAAATCGAAGAAATTCTTGTTCATTCGATTTTCTTTCGAAAGAATATGCTCTGTCAACATAATTATCAATAATACTGTTCTATTCATGTTGACAGTCGTTAACATAGTTTGTAAATTTTTGGTACTGGATATAATAATGAAAGTTGTGTCTGACAAATCCATTTCTGTGGAAGGTACTTCCGTCGGTTAAGATGCTGTAGTAGGAACACGTGTCCATGATGCATAAAGACTGATTTGCTTTTGTTTGGTCAAATCTTCTCGATCTGAGAAATCGAAGAGAGATATTAAAATTTTTGGAGGTTATGATACGAATCCGGTTCCTTAAATCTGTAAATCCGATCAAACGACAGCTTACTAGTGGATTTTAACACCGACGTTCTTATTGGATAAACTCCGGTGGGATCTTTCCTTCACCAATAGAATTATAACTAAACTAAATTTGCCTAGATGAGGCTGCCTTATGGAAAGTTAGACTGTTACAGATGAAATCGAAAATTCGATTTGAAAAATATGTGGAATTTGAATGCGTTTCAATAACTTTAATTTCATATTCTTGATATTCTATTCATTTGTTAGTTCTCCATTTCACGTTTATATTTATTTCTGTTTCTTTCCTCGTTTTCATTGTTACTGTTCGTGTTGTTGAGCGAGATTTCTACCTCTTGTAATTTTAATGATGATGTAATATTCATCTCCATAATATATCAACTAGCTACCGTCGGTGAATTATTTCGTACTCTTCGATAATTTATAATCATTTCAACACCTATATCAAGAATCGAAGATAGTTTTAGCAATCCCAGTACAAAAATGTATTTCAATGTATAATGAGTTTTAATATCGTTCATTAATGTTCTGAATTCATATTATGAAAATGAGCAATAAAACGTCATGTGAGTTTATAACTACCAATACTGCAGTTCGGTCCTATAAAGACATCAATATAAAGAAGAGAATAAAACTCATGGAACATAGTAGCACATAGTAACAGCTAGATTCATCAATTTATTGAAAATAAACGATTTAATTAGGATTCAAGCTAGCGCCGTGTTGAATAACAAGTGTCTTCACAAAATAAAAAAAATATCGGAAATGATGTATAATATAAAAGTAACGTATAACGAACAAAAGCTCTCGAAAGGAGTTCTTTAATTGATATTGTTCAAAATAAGGATGCGAGAATTTCTGAACTTGGTTTGAATATCAATAATTGTATAACCTGACTAAACCATCCTCGATCCTTATGGACAATGCTCCTTATCACAACGTACTCTTGACAAATATGTAAAACTCATCTTGGAAGAAAGCTGGCATTCAAGACTGTCGACAGTTTCACGTCTTCCTCCCTACGACTGCATGTTCAACCCAAATGAGCTAGAATGGGGAATTTTGAAGTCTCCTCACCAAGCATGTTGGTAGAAGGGGCACTTCAAATGAAAGCTGTTTGGAAATGTGACGTGAGGCACTGGAAATATGGAAGAATTCGATCAAACAAACCGAAAATGAAATAAGAAAATGCTTTGGAAGAGTGCATTCATTTGACCGGCAAGAGATACAAACCCTTCATTATGAATATCGGAATGATAGTGATTCACCAGCTATAATTCAGAATGTGATTCAATCGCTGGCGCCAAAATCCATGTTCAGAAACGAGATTTGAGTATCACATCTGAAGAAGCCAAAAGTCATAGATTTCGTTCAAGACTTGTTGAATATCACGGCTGTCGACAGTCATATCACTTAAATAATTTCCCAATAACTAAATATGAGAAATATTACAATGAACCTGAATATAAACAAGGCTTTCCGATCTGATGGAATCTCAGCAATTGTTCTTGAAGGGTGTGCCCTCGAATTGACATTGCCAATTGTTCAACCTTTCGTATAACTTTTCGTATATAAGTTTTTCCTAAGTCCTGGAAAACAGCTAGGATTCAGAATGTTCTCATAAAAAGGGAGAAAACATCGTCTTCTAATTATAGACCAATTGCATTGATTTCTGTCATTCCCGAAGTCATGGAAAAGAAACGTTAGCTGTTGCACTGGAGATTGCAAAAGCATTTGATCGAGTTTGGCATCAGGGTTTCTTTTCTAAACTACCATCTTATGGTTCACCTCTTCAATTGTGCGCTGTATTGAAGAGTTTCTTGTCTGATAGGTTTCTATATGTGGTTGTTGATGGAATATCGTTTGATATTCTCTCAACGAACGCAGGTGTTCCACAGGGCTCAGTTCTGGCGCCAACTTTGTTTCTTCTGTATCAACCATGACTTGAAAACAATTGAATATGGTAACATCAACTTCGTGGAATTCAATGCTGGAAAAAGCTCTCTCTCTCTTCTCAGAGAAATCCGATCTATAAAACGCAGATGCTCCACTGGGCTCAGTTCTGACGCCAACTTTGTTTCTTCTGTATTAACCATGACTTGGTGAAAACAATTGAATGAGGTAACATCAACCTCGTGGAATTCAATGCTGGGAAGGGCTTTCTCTCTTCTCAAAGGAATCCGATCTATCTTTCTCATACATTCAGATTAGGAGTAACCTTTACCATAAAGTCTAGTATCTCGATGCTGGGAATTACGATCAAAACCATGCGAGATCGATCGCTAAAGGTGCTTCCCACAAGATCGAATTTCCATTTCGTTCGAAGTGATACTTAACTTCCCGTCAGCTTCTGATGATCCACAAGCTACAGATATGGTCTGATTTGAAATATAGTTCCTTTTCGTGAGATTCTGTATGTATACAATGAAAGTCTACGACTGGCTACACTACTACTACTACTTCAAAATATCACCACGCTTCTGATGACGTGCAACAGTCAACTTACTACTGCAACTACTACTACTGCTCCACGAATTAACTTGTCGATGTCAATATTGTTATTTACTCTACAACATGAGATGATACAATATGAGACAGATATTGGAATAGCAATGTTGAATATTGAGTATTGAAGAAATGTACCAACAATATCACAAGCTCCATATTGTATGATATTATTCATTATGACTAGATATTTTAGATGACGTGGCTTGCTCTAACTGAGTTGGTCCAGTTACTGAAAGAATGCCGATGAAGGAAATTGGCAGCCATCCAAAGAAGGGCTGTCGACGAACATGACATCACGCCGCTTGGGCAAATGACTGTCGACCAACCTCTTGATGCACGGGGTTATCTTTCTTTATAAAACCAATCCTTCTAGGACGAAGCATGATGAGCCCAATGATGCACAAGTGTTGTGAAGCTATTTGTCTAACCTGAAATCGGTGTTCAGCCAATATGATGTGTTCCATGAGGACCTCACAAATGAGTAATGACTCCTGTATCCCTTCAATACGACGTCACATTGGAATATGACTCATCAGAAAACATGCAGTGTTTCGTCATCAGCTCTCGGACTATAACCGCTAGTTAACATCTCACCCCAATCTTTCAAAACTACTCGACATTCATAGCTACGCCGCTGAGGACTCAATGAACACGTTCAATACCGACATAAATGAAATTTGTGTTCTACCTTTCCCTTGTGGCTCTGCCAATTACGAGTTCATATACCAGTTTCCTGAGCAAACTTCATTGCTCCAAGGCGTAATACGATTTCGAACTGTTTGGAAGTTAAGATTTGGATATTTATCACGACTTTGACTGTAACTTTACTCTTTCCTCTTTATCACAGTGAAGGTCAATTATCAGAGAGACTTCGAAGGGGACCTTTTTGCTTTATAATGGATTCAGGGAGTACGGAAAGTTCTCTACCGTTGAATATCCAAGATATTGACGTGAAGCAACGCCGAGCGCGGTTAGTACTTGGATGGGTGATCATGCAGGGAAATACCGTGTCGAAAGCCCGTACAGCTGCAGCGAAATAGCATATCATGGCTCGCAGACAATATATCAATGAGCACAAGATATATTGAGGATATGCCGTCCTTCGGAGGGGACGTAAAGCCGTCGGTCCCGAGTCCATGGATGTTGGGCTCGTTAAAGATCCCTACCTCTGGTTGGAACACCAGAGGGTTCGGCAAAATTTCCGGTTGGGGGAAGTGTGCTCACCGGCGTCGGTGATTGGCCTTGGTAGCGGAAATAGGCCGACGTTAAATAAATAAATAGAAGAAGAAGATATTGACGTGAGATGGAATTTGAAACTGTACATGTTTTCAACAATTCAACTCGCAGGTGGAATGTCAGTCTATAGATGGATGCAATGGGGTACGTAATAAATAAAGACCGTAATAGTGAATTATACAGTTTATTTCGAGACGTGAGTTATTCTAATCATCCATGATCAACAGGAGAATAAATTACATATACTTACATATACCTAATTGATACTCAATTAATTAACAAATTATTTCCGCGAATTTCCGTATAGCGTGTTAATGACCGAATGTTCATTATATATCTAGTTCTGAATTTTTTATGTAGCAAGTGAGATGAAACATAATGGTTAGTTCTACAATATTGCATACAATAATATTAATTGGAAGAACATCAAAAACTTTACAAGATAAACTCAAAAGAGAAACAATGGATTCAATGAAATCTAATCTAGTCGTTATATCCGATTTTAAGGTGGAGTTTTTTAAATTATTAGTCAGTTATTCATTTTCATAAGCAGTTATTATTGATATATTCTGGAAATACGTTCAGTCTGAGAATTATAAATGAGTTATGGGAGTTCGTTGCAATTTAGGAGAAGGTATAAGCATGTAGGTACATCTATTTTGGAGATTTCATGAAAAAATGCGAGTGGGTTCGTACAGGTGGTTGTGTGCACGGTTCGTGATTGAGCCAATTTATAGGTATTGCAATACAAACCATAAATAATTCTGTAATTCCATGGAAAAGATTGAAATGTCTTCATTGCAAGACATCAAGGCGAGCCCCTGTTGAATAATTGAGAATCAAAGCCATGTTGAGAGAGCAGTATCTTATCGATTCAAATCATCTTTCGAACAATCTGTTCAGGCCAGTCTCAAATTACCTACACAGTAGGTTTCGGCTGGCACATGTCAGAAAACATCTACTCCCCTGGCTAATACCACGAAGGGCATTGAATTATATGCGACCGGTGCCAGTGCAGGTTTCTTCACAGAAGTAAATCCTGCATTTGCTTCCGTCGATACAAATGAAGGAATTGATTTTCAATTATAGGGACGGACACACTTGCAGACCGGTTTCGGGCTATTTGGCCACTCGTCAGTGCAAGGCAGTGCCATCATCAACATAAAGTCGATGACTTCCCATAATTAAAAATCAAAATCATTCAGAGGATCAAGCCCCGACCAAAGCTGATGCGAACAACGAAGTTATTGCGCCATCTACCAATGGACGAGGTATTCCAGAAGCAGGATTAAAAAAAAAGCAGGAGGAATGGGCGAATTCGGTTTGCTTTTGGAATACCTCGTCCATTGGTAGATGGCGCAATAACTTCGTTGTTCGCATCAGCTTTGGTCGGGGCTTGATACTTTAAAAGTTTTTGATTTTTAATCATGGGAAGTCATCGACTTTATGTTGATGATGGCACTGCCTTGCACTGACGAGTGGCCAAATAGCCCGAAACCGGTCTGCAAGTGTGTCCGTCCCTATAATTGAAAATCAATTCCTTCATTTGTATCGACGGAAGGAAATGCAGGATTTACTTCTGTGAAGAAACCTGCACTGGCACCGGTCGCATATAATTCAATGCCCTTCGTGGTATTAGCCAGGGAAGTAGTTGTTTCCTGACAGGTGCCAACCGAAACCTACTCTGTAGGTAATTTGAGACTGGCCTGAACAGATTGTTCGAAAGATGATTTGATTTAACGGCAGTCTTCAAGTATGCCCACTGACTATGTCAAATGTTCTTATCGATTCCTCGAGCCTTAGTTACTACGCGCTTTGTCGATTCTAGCTGAACCAGAAAAAAATCAAATAATTTTGTCACTAACAATTTGTTACTTCTGTTACTTCCTGTTCGATGCTGGATACGCCCAGAGTGACTTCAAGGGATATGTACTTTCTCATCGAAGTCTAGGTACTCTAACAAGATAGACTATATTTACGAGACCACGAAGTTTATGTAACTCACTAAAGATATACCCGATAGATGTGTTGCGGATAAAAGTTCTTTCGAACTTCTTACGTGCCAATGTTAACAATCAGCAAATCATTCGATTACACTAAATGATACCGAGCCTACATGACAATCCCTGGGGACTTTCTATCTGGAGCACGTTTTTTACTTTCCGAAACTTTTCATGATGCCGCGATAAGAATTTATTCTGTTCGGATATCGAATAACAAGGATTATATTTATTCTGACATCGTTTATGGATGGAACTAAAGACCTGCCGATGTCAACACTATCACTTGATTCTACCTTTGTCCTGAAATGGGTATCACTATCACGACATAGTAAAAAACAGTCGCTTCCCGCAGGGTGTCTGTCCATGTATGTTCAGATATTGAAAACTGCGCAACGGATTTTGAAGCTTTTTTTAGTAGCTAGAGCGATTCAAGAGGAAGGTTTACATGTATGATACATGCATAATATAGTAGAAAAACTCGGAGGTTTATAATGTGATGTCGTAAATGAACACATTTTTTGCGCTCCCATTGCAAATTCTGGCTGAACCCTGCAAGATAGATCAAGATAATTACCACAGTATTGTACACCTTGAAAACGTCTCAAAAAAAACTTGTATATGTCTATCTCTTAGGGATAACCCACAATAAGCATTTTGTATCCGTGCGGAGCTGGGTCCCTAGTATTTATATATTTGAATTACATGCCCAAAACGAACAACTAGAGTGGAGCTAGTTCTAACCTACAACTGACGGAACGCCGATAAACTGTAGCAATTACGTTCGACAGCTGGATAGCGGGTATGTCGGGATGACTAGGGTAGAGTGATGATGACATAGTGTTTGTAACAGTGTGATTGAAAGATCAATATTGTTTGGAGTTCAAAGAATATTTTTAAAAAAAATTTAATCACATCTCGCATATTTCCTTGAATCGGAGAATCGGAAAGATTTGAGCTTTTGGTGTGAAAATGATAATCACACTAACACAAAACTGATATCATCCACAATTGGCACGGTTATCGGTGAATGAGTTAATGGTCAGGAGAAGAAAATATTTCTGTAGTCATGTGTTTTGACCTCATAATGAATTTCCAGGAGAAGTGGTTTTCATTTCTTTCACACCGTTAAAAATATCGATATATGAAAAAACTAGTAGTCAAAGGAGTAGGTAACCAATTTTTCAGTGCAAAGGTTTACAATAATATTATCTTTCTATTCAAAGACTTCAAGAATGTATGGCATATTGAAATATATATGTCGACTTTCTATGGTAGATAATGATGAGAAAAGAATTTTCACTCAGTCGAAATCTATGCTTGTGATCGATTTCCATCAACTACTTTCTCCTCCTCATCAGTACCATTATTCCATTTATTTTTATTTTCCTTTAGTAGGCAAATTCAAGAATCACAATATTTGTCTTTCAGAGTATATAAGATCTAGTATGCAATACTTACAAACCCCCCCTCACAAACTCTCATATGGTCCATGCTTGAAAACGACGGTTCTTGGAGAGACTTAGGTCAGTCAGATGGTCCCAAAAAACAGTTAGTTCTATAGTCTCGCAAGTTATCATCAGAAGTCAACAGAATTCTCAATATCCGAATGAATTTTCTATTTTCCCCGATCCGTTCTCTACCAACGAGAAATTGCATTTTGTCCTCAAACATCAAACCGTTCCCTGCTCAATTTCAAGCATCTAGGCACTCGAAAATTTCTCCTCCGAATACAATTAATTTCACGACAAAATTCTGAGTTGTTAAACAGTGGATATTTGAGGCGGCCTGAAAGCTGGTCTCATCCAATAATTCTGAAGATTATGACGAGACATTGAATTCAATTCTAGATTTGAAGAGAGTAAAGGGCAGTTTATATCCTTGATGTGGGCGGGCACAACATTATATAACCGCGGAGCAAGGTAGGTACATCTGCGTTGTCCAAAAGTTTCTGACATTTCTGGTACATCAATCGAATGTATTCTTTATCGTGTGTGATACGAGTGATCAACAGGTATTTTCGGTATAATAGTAATGTTAGAGCGAAGATTTGTCTGATGTCCATCAGTTCTGCTTCGGTATATAGATCGTCGCTTGGGTTAAAGGCATTCAAAATTTTCAATGAAAAATACATCCTGTCATACGAATGTAGGAAAGAGGCATCATGAAATTGAAGAGATGTTGCAACAAGGTATGATTCCAAGTTTATAAATCCTATAGTGGTCGTTCGAATGTCAAATGGAGAACTTAGGCTTGACGCAAGAAACATAAATGAGTACACTACACCACAGTATGAATCACCTTCGAATATTAATGCTATCTTTGGAAGTATCACAGATTCCAAAATCTGTTCAAAAGTTGATTTGGAGCACAGTGTTGATTCCACTCGATGTGGGTAGTGGAGACCATATAGCTTTTTCAATTGATGGAGTTCTGTACAGATTTGAAGTAGTTTCATACAGTCTGCAAAACCTTTGCCAGCTTTAGTCAGGAAACCCCACACCATTCTTGATACATTTACTTGTTTCTTCATTATATCGACGACATCTCAGTTTTTGGCCAGATTATTTATAAGCGTGTTCCACTTCAAGTTACTGTCAAGCGTGATATCTGAATATTTAACTGTGTTGGTGTTTAAATGTATAGTTGGGTATATTTGATTCATAGCTTGTGAAAGGTGTATGTAAGGTTTCCTTTAGATTCACCGTGAGTAGTTTACTACTAAAATATTCCATAAAAACGGGGAATGAAGATATCACTTGTTCTTTCGAGATCTCCCAATTCCTTTCTTTGAAGAACACGATATCATCAGCATAACAGGTTATCTCAGCAGGAATAGGTAGCTTAAATAGAGAATTAATATATAGAATAAACAAAATTGGACCGAGCACTGTTCCCTGATGGACCCCATATTTTACAATTGTGTTTGTACTCGTTTCATCATTTTAATTCTTACGCATTGTTTTCGGTCTTTACGATAGCTTTCTATCAATCGAAGTGTAACTCATCTGAATCCGATGTTCTCGAGGGTTTTTAATAAACCTGTATGGCTGACGGTATCAAACGCTTTTGCGAGATCAACAAATAGACAGATGGTAGGCTCTTTCATATCTTTGTACAGTTTTTTCATTAAATCCGCTATAGCGTCCTGAGTTGATCTCCCATTCATAAAGTCATATTGCCCTCTCGGAGACCAAGCTGTATATTTGTTCTAAAATTGTTCGTTTTCGATAACCAGCTTCTATAATTCATACAAAGATTTTAAAGATATTTGAGATGATCGATATGGGCCTGTAGTTTAACACATCATGCCTATCTCCAGATTTATATATTGGTTTGATCACAGCAATTTTTATGGATTCGGGAAATAGTCCACTCTCCAGAGATTTGTTTATTACGTATGTAAGGGGTTTAGCAAGTAAACACATTCTTTGAGTATGCTCGATCCAATCTCATATATCCCTAGTGGCTTGTTTGATTTAAATTCTCTGATAAATTTAATCACCTCATACTCCTCCGCTGGATACGAATATAGGGAATTCAAAGCCCTTTCATGTGGAAATTTTCTCTCACTTTTTATTTTGCTTGCCAAGTTTTCACAAATATCGGAAAAAAAGCATTGAACTTTTCCGCTATGAGTCTTGATTCACGTCAGCCACCGATTAAATTCCTTTTATTACCACTACAGCTCTCCTGTTTTCAATATTATTCAGGCAACGCCACACATTTTTTGGGCAACTTTCATTTTTATCCACTTCACTTCTATAATAATCATACTTAGCAGCTATAATCAAATTAATTTTTCTAATTCTGTATGATTTGAATAAGTTTAGGAGTCCATTGTTTCCAAGATTTTCAGTTACTTCATGGTACAATTTATTTTTTTCATCTGTTGATATTACCAACCCACCTGAAATCCAAGGATTTCCCTTCATGTGTTTTCTGTTTATTTCTTTTTTCCGAGTGCATTTTATTATACACTGTTTGAGGCCTGTGTTGAGTTAGTTGCTTTGTCACACATCACGTTATTACTTTCATAGACATTTAACAAGTTCATTTCCGCTAGTATTTTCCTCATTTCATGATAATCAATTTTGTTTTTGTTCGATTTTATTGAGTTCGAGTTGAGATTTTTTTTCTCAAATTGAAGTTCATGATGGAGTATGACGCTATAGTGATCTGAAATAGTACTCCCGAATATAATGGAATGCAAATATTCGTACTTCTCCTTGGTTTTGGCTAAAATGTGATGTAAACACGTTGTGCTGCCACCTTGTATGCGTGTTTATCTGTTGATCATGACATTGAAGTTATGACAACGGTAATTTTCTCTCAAAATAACCAGATTCATATCACCCGTAATTATGTTTAAATCAAATACTTGCTTATTATAGATAAATAGATTGAAGAAATATTTATTTTTCCGATGTTTTTTATGAGAACTAAACATTAAATGAAAACAGTGTGGATGCTAGAATTGAATCTTGCTGTATATCAGTAATTATGGCCATCGATACTCATATAGAAAAGAGCTTCGGTGAGAAGTCTATTATTATCGAAGCTCTAGGTTGAGGAACTGAGCCATGTGACGACAGTTCTGATAGAAATTTCCAGTGCCAAACGCGATCTTCAGTAATATCGCACAAAAATATCAGACATCCCTCAAAAGTGGAAAGCACTATTGTTTAAGTCTTGATTCTCACAAATGTGAATAAGATATACGGTATTAAAACTTAATTTTTTACACTCACTAATAATAAAGAAACACAACACCCATTGAAATATCACTCAACACTCGAAATCAACATAACAAAGATCGAGAAGAGCTCCTTGATTAAATCCAAGCCACCTTCATCTCGGTTTGGCGTTATCCTCGTGGAAATCTACGACATATGTTATACCTCCCCAAATGTTAGCTCGATAGTTTCCCGTTGAGAAACTTAATTAGTAAACCGACTAATCCATAGGCCACGCCTCTGAGGATATTAAATGTCGGTGGGATGTTGTAAAATACGATTATGGGTTCTCTATTATCGTTTTCAACCCGAAATAGCTCGACACCAGTGAAGGTAAACGAGTACTAATCGAAAGATGCTTAATTTTGATTGATTCACACGATTTCGGGGCAACACGTGAAGATAAGGTGAATGTTCATTTCCAATTGAACTGATTATTAGAGTAAGTGTGGTGATCGATTCATATGGATTCACACGGCAGACCATAGCCCTTGTTATGGTTTCCCAAGCCATGCTCAGAGAATTAGAACGCCACATTTCATGTAACCGGTTATTCAATGCCGCTATGTTCAATAATGACTTCATATAATGAATAATCGTTTCAAAATAAAGGGCTTTTGAAAGAAATCGTGAAAAACCCCATAGGAAAGATAGGAAATATATCTCTTTCGATGATTTTCAGCGATATAATTGATTAGAAAATGATTGGGTTTTCTAAGTATTTCTCAAACATGCATTTTTTCGAGAGAATATAGGGGCTGACAATAGTTATTTGTATTATAAGGCCGCAAAATGCTTATTCGCGTTCCAACAGAGAGATTATCACCGAGGCCGCTCCGGCCGAGGCAAGATAGTCTGTAGGTCGCGAAAACATTTTTTTCAATCAAACTGATGGCTTCAATATACCAGTGTTTATATGGATGTGAAGTTTTTAACAATACAAACGGTCAGTTTGCCAACAGTTATCCTGGGCAACGGCCGTGAAAAATTTGTCGGCCGTCATCCTGGGGAGCGGCCCGAAATATTAATTTGCGGCTTTAGTTGCGGCCGCAATTTAATATTTTGCGTACGGCTGTACGAAAGAACTTCCTTTAAGTTTATATTCTATTTTGATCGATTTTATATAGAATAATTATTATTATTATTACAATAAGCAGTTTTTCAAATACATTCGAGGCAATCTTGACACGAAAATAAAGTCCTTCTCTCTCAGAAACGGAAACGGTGAGGTAGTGAGTGATCCTACTGATGTCTCGAATATTTTCGCTCATGAATTCGAAAGGTCCTTCTCAGTTGAAAGAACCGGTATTCTTCCCTTCCTTCAGAATAACTCAAGAAATTAAGACACTATTGAAAGTATCATCTTTACAGAGGAAAAAATTCTCGATGCTATACAAAGGACGAAAATGGATAGCAGCCCCGGGCCAGATAACATTCCACCAATTTTTTTGAAACAGTGCATCCCTCACTCCTCACTTAATTCAGTTGATGAATGCCTCTTTACGCGAGGGACAACTACCACTATACTTTGTTCAACCATCCTTTGCCGTTACGTCATACGTTGTCCAACTTTATCCTTCATTCATGAAATGTATGAGACGGAATTATGACGTCATTAACGTATGTCTTATTTTATCGTGAAATTTATTTGTCATTTTTGACAGTTCAGTTGTCATATTTTGATTTGTTCAGTATTTTTGGTCATTTTCGCCTTTTCAGTAAATTTTTCATTGTCGTTATGTCTTTCCGGTATAATGAGAAAGAGCAAAGCTCAATTTTGAAGTTGATTGACTACTTTTCAAGATAAAGAGATGCTGGAGTACCGCTTTTACCGTAAAACGGCAGTCTACAACGTATGTATCTTCCTATGTTATGCAAAATGTAAGTTTTTATTGATTTGATTTTATAATATTCTATAGGGTGTTGCTGATGCTCTAGAAATATCTATTAGAACTGTTCAAAAACTAGCTACTAGTGGAATGGAAACAGATAAAGACTACAGAATCAAAGATCATGCCAGAGATGTTTCTGCTCGAGGATCATCGATTTATGATATCATACATCAACATGCAATAAGAACACGAGTGTATGCGATGTATTCTGCAGGTAGGTACATACTAATAATAATTTTGAGGTTGAGTGTAAAATAACATTCAACTAATATGAGACAAACGTAAAACAGCAGAATACGTCACTGATTATGACGTAACGGCAAAGGATGGTTGAACAAAGTATAGCATGGAAACATTCTACGGTAATACCCGTCTTTAAAAACGGGGACAAGTTGGATCCCGCAAACTATCGTCAGATCAGCCTTACGTGTCTCCTGTGCAGTGTTGCCGGATCTGTAATCTCAAATTATCCACTGACTATTCAGAAATTATCCGAAATTATCCGATTTCGAAAATGAAAAAGTCTATTTACGAAATACATTGGTTTCTAGCAATACTTCTTCTGTGACACAACTGGTTTCTTTCAAATTCTTTGAAATAAACTGTTGAAATGACGTCACTTCAAAAAAGTTTGATCAAATTAAATGTCATGGGATCATGAAAAACGTACCAAATCACTGAATTCCTCGAACCACGAAAAAAAATAAACTCCACCGATTTTGTCTTTCATGTTTCATGACAGAATAGAAGAACAAAATCATAAGATCAGAACTTTATCAAAAGTTTCTCGAAATTATCCGAAAAATATCCGGTGAATTCTTGTATCCGAAAATTATCCGCGAGCACCCGAAATTATCCGCAAATCGGATAATTATCCGGCAAACGGCAACACTGCTCCTGTGCAAATGCATGGAAAGAATAATCACTGAGGAATTGACTACCTTTTTTCTGGACAGTGGCGTGCTGAAAAACGAACAATACGGATTCCTTCGAGGGCGGTCCACTGTTTCAAATCTTCTTCACTGTGTCGATCTCTGGACGAAGGAACTTGACGTGAACTGTCCTGTTGACATTATTTACCTCGACTTCAGAAAAGCGTTCGACAAAGTCCCTCATGAAAGACTTCTTCACAAATTGCACCACTTTGGTGTTAGAGGACCACTTCTGGATTGGATAAGGGATTTTCTGTCGAATAGAACTTGTCGTGTCCGAATCGATGACCAACTTTCAACCCCATACGCAACAACAAGTGGTGTTCCACAGGGATCTGTGATTGGCTCTCTACTATTCAACATATGTGTCAGTTATCTCGTCAATGAATTCCAAACCACGGTTTCCCTATTTGCTGACGACACAATATTCTTTGCCAATCCGATCACCGACAAAGGTGAAATATCCGATGATCTCCGACGTGTAGAAGAGTGGTGCCAAAAGTGGCTTCTGGATCTGAACGTACAAAAATGTAGTGTTTTTCATCTTGGTTTCCATAACTCGAGAAATCTATATTCAATCAATGGCACCCATCTCAAACCAGTTTTTCACCACAAAGACCTCGGTGTTATTATAAGCCATGACCTGAAATAGGAAACTCACATTGGACAAACCATAAAGAAAGTCAATCGAATATCCTATATGGTAGCTATTTCATTCAAGGACATGTCACCTCAGCTCCTGTCCAAAGTATACAAGATATATATAAGACCTATCCTCGAGTATGCAGTGCCAGTATGGAATCCCTACTTTGCTAAAGATATCCATGCGCTCGAACAAATCCACTAAGCTCTCCAGACAAATTCGAGACTTACCCTACGACCGTCGCGTCGCCTAGAAATACTTGGGATAACATCTCTTTGGAATCGCCGCATGAGAGGTGATCTTATCGAAACCTACAAAATTCTTCACGGACATTACTCAGTGAATCTGGACTTTTTCATCTGTAGTTACGATGCAAGACTGAGAGGTCATCCTTACAAGTTAGCCCGTGAAAGAGTTCATAAATTGTGCCGCCAACATTTTTTGTGCAACCGAGTCTTCACCCACTGGAATGACCTACCGGAAAATGTGGTATGTGCGTCATCCATCAATGCCTTAAAGAACGCCTTGGACACTTATCAAAACTGAGGACTATACGTGTATATATATATTTTTAATGCATTCATATATTTTTATTACATTCACGATGTACATTTTGATATGTTTGAAAGGCTTTGCCGCCTAACATTCACTTAATAATAATAATAATAATCATTATTTGAAGGAACGTTCAGATCAGCAGAAAGTCGCTGTGAATATCTTTCAATTTTCAAAGTTCATAAACGGACTGAGAAGATGTATATATCCTGAAAGAAATAATAATCGTTGTTGCAGGATATCTATTTTGTTTCGAGCATATCTCTGTCTCAATTGATCTATTGAAAATGAAAAATTTGAGGAATACGAAGAATTATCGTCGCAGGAAATATTCAAGGCTTCATCTAGATGTCCCAAGCTCTCCATCACAAGATTATCAAAATAATCGAGTGCTCCTTCATTATTCTGGAATGAGTCGTCCTTATAGGTATCTTGCCAAAATATTCTCAAGTTCTCAAGCTCACTCAATTTCATATCATACGGAAGAATTCTTCTTGAATCATTGAAGTCCAACTGATTTTTACCCAGAAAAACCTGGACCACCATTTCAGCATCTATCACATTTGAGTGTAGTTAACTTGAGTGAATCCTGATCCATCGTCATCAGTTGGTGGAAGTTTAATTGATCATTTGTCTGGTGAACTTTCCAACTAGCAATGTTTGATTGGTACAAGTATTGATTGGCTAACTGGTTGAAACTTTCAATTACAGCAGAATTTTTAAACTTTTCAATTATGAACAGTAATTTGGTTCTGACGTCTCCCATCAGGATCTTTTCTAGTTGAAACTAAGATTTTCGAAATATATTTGGCCAATTTTTGAAACATTAAAGAAAATGCATTATTGATCCATACTGGAAATTTCAACAAGTGTTTCTGAATTGAATTTTGAATCTGGTATGGAGTCCAGTCTTTACGAAGTGTAGCTAATACCCAAGTCTTTGTTAAATTAATGTCTTTGGAAATTCAAAATTCGATACATACTCATTCCGTGAGTCGTAATAAGATTCACATCTCGACATACCACAAGAAAGAGGCTTACTTTTCAGGTGAAACTTTGTCGGTGAAATTCCTTGAAATTGTACGTGACAACATTTCAAGACGATGGCACTTAATATCTACATACTCAATACTTGAAAAACTAAAGCACTTGTTTTTAAAACCGTTCAAAATTTGAAAAATATTAGGCTAGATATAAATATTGATAACACGGGTGTGGAGGTGTGCAATAGCGTAAAATTTTTGGGTATTTATGTTGATGATAATCTAAAGTTCCGAACTCATTGTAATAAACTCTGCAATAGTTTGAATAGATATTGTTATCTGTTAAGACACTTGAAAAGTCTTTCAGATCGTTCAGCAATTATTTCATTTTACTTCGGTGAAATTCAATCAAGATTAACTTATGGCCTCAATATTTGGGGTAATACCAGTGCTCTCCATAAGGTATTTCTGGTACAGAAACGAATTGTGAGAGTACTAGCAGGTGTGACAAAAATGGTTTCTTGTCGCGATTTATTCAATAGGTTTGAGCTACTGCCTCTTGCTGGCCTTTATATATCAGAAGTATTATTCTATATGCATGAAAATAAACATAATTTTGAAACGAATAAGTCAATTCACAATTATGACACTCGAAATAAAAATAATATACATATACCAGTTACATCTTTATCATTGTGCCTCAAATCCATTTGGTCATCTTGGTCCGAGACTTTATAACGGTTTGTCCCGACATGTGAAAAACTTGACTTAAAGCCTGTTCAGAAACGAAATAAAAAAAATTCTTTTAGAATCATGTCCTTATACGGTTGAGGAATTCTTTGAATTTCTATTCAGTGTTCAGTAGTATAATTATATTGTATATTTAGACTTTGTTGTGATATTTATATCATATCTTAAACAGTTTTATATGACTTGTCCAATAGCACTCTATGCTCTTTTATGGATCAAATAAAGAACTGAATTGAATTCACATCATTGACAACTGCTTGAAACTGATTCACAGTACTATATTTCATCGATTAACAAGGATTTTCACATGCGAATCACTTCCTAATTCGTACTAATTTAATTTCTGAACATTATTGTCAGTCGGACTCCCTAGCGCTGCGGCTCGGAGATGTCGGAGACTGTGGCCAGGCACGTCACGCCACACGCCGCGTGTATTGGCAACTTAAAAGTCTCCGACTATTTTAAAGTAAATCCAACACTTATTACTGTCCTACCAATGAAAGTATGAGTTCATTGGCGAGTAGATAGTGATATACGGAAAATTGGAGAAAATTTCAATTTTGGTTGAGCTTCGATGAAATTAAATAGTGAAGTGACCACAATTTATGACCAACAGGAACACAATCATTGAAATTGTTCGATCCTCTCCTTACATTTGAAGTGAATGGGCCTTTTTCTTCTGGATTCCACTGATCTATTTTTGCATTGGAATTAACATTTGTCCCTTCCACTCGAAGCATGAACAAAAAGCGAATATAAGTTATTACTATGTACGATGCAGAAAAACTCTAAGTCGTCCCCACAATTTAATATATATAAGGATGTCAGGACGGTGATTCAGTATATGTTTCGAACCTACATAGGTTCATCATCAGCTGAATTAACATTCAATTATGGAGATGAAAAAATGAAAAAATTCAATAAGAAAAATCACATGGTGAAATTTAAATAGGCATCAGAAAAAAATTTACATTGAAAAGAATAATGAAAAAAAAAGTGATTAGGGGAATTTAAGACATCCCCAACACAAAATGTCTCAAATTCCCCTAATCACAATTTTTTTTTCTTTATATATATATATATTTTTTTTTTCATTTTTCTTTTCAATGTAAAATTTTTTCTGATGCCTATTTAAATTTCACCATGTGATTCTTCTGATTGAATTTTTTCATTTTTTCATCTCCATAATTGAATGTTAATTCAGCTGATGATGAACCTATGTAGGTTGGAAACATGTACTGAATCACCGTCCTGACATCCTTTAAATATTAAATTGTGGAGACGACTAAGAGTTATTCTGCATCGTAAATATTACACTCCACTTTGAGATACAATGTGTAACAGCTAAATTGCCCACTCTGTATGCGATACAAATTATTGATGTTGTCATTATTAAATGCCACAAACTGTTTCACGATATTAATGAACATTTGGTACATAGTTGACTAGTTGTGAGCTGGGTTCCGTGTGTCAATTGATTTTCGGAATAAATAGTGGCGATCCATTCATTCCAGATATTACAAAAGTTATTATTTGTATCCAATTAACTTTAGCTCTAGCGGTCATTTTAAGAACCCCATCAAGTACACAGTGCAACTTCTCCTTTTACTTCACACCGTGTTTTATGATACTGCGAATCTTGTGGTTGTTTTGTGAACCACAGTAATAAATATGACTTCTATGACTTATCCTTGGAATACGTCATAGAACGATGGTATTTCATTGGTCCCATTCGGGATTCAGTGGTAAACCCCCCCTTAGGATTTGTGGTGAACGATCCTTAAGAATTGGAACCATGGTGGTTGCCTACCTGTAAGGTGTATCAGAAAGGTAGAGGGAAGGTACCCTGACCTGAAGCCAGACTGTTCAGAGTGAGAGACGCGAGTCTGTCTGATAAAATTTAAAATATGCATATCGAGGAGTTTCTGATGAAGCCTAATGCCATCTTAGGCAAGTATTTCAATAATTATTTTTAGAGTTTGTTCTAAGACGAATTTATTACAGGCTTTTTCATCCCACCAGGGATAAAGATTTGATCAGAGTTGATCAAAGGAGAGATGGCTATGGCGGCTTCCTCCATTTTGTGATTGCCATGAAGCTTTTTAATTTTATATAATTTTTGGGATTTGGATGTAATGCCTACTTTGTAGAAGTAGAAATAGTTCTACTGGAATTTTGTTCAGTTTAATGGGATGAAGAGATTGAGGATGATGAATCTCAATATCGATGGCCTAATTCTAACAACTCGTATTCCACATTGACCAGATTTTACAGGAGAGGCAATAAACGTTCCTAGATTCACGATGTTACAATATTTGTGTGCAAAAATAGCTAGCTGTTGATTTGAGTCACAGAGGAAGTCATCCATTACCATGTGGAGTTATTCAAATTAATATTGCTTTCGCATTGTGGATTACGACTTATTGCTTTTCTTTTATTGTGGGTTACATCTTTTTGGGATTGTATGTTAGGTGTGTTACGATATTTTATTTTTTTAATAGTCTTATCATTTCGAGCTCAGAGGTTGTTTACGAGATATTGGCAATTGGAAATGTTAAGGTCTTTTTATGCCAATAATCATGATGAATATTAGATATAATTTTTTTTACCTTATATATTTCAACTCATTTTATTCAAAACTTAAGATATTATAATAATCACACGTTTACATTTTCGTGACTGAAGATTATGGTAACAAAATCGATAACAAAAAATTAACAAATATTCGAAATATTACAATAACTGATTGATTTATTATCTTCTAGGTTTTATTGTATGCTTTTCGTACATTTTTACCCCTGCTTTTATTCTTTGTACTCTTATTAATTCCTCGCAGTAAAGTTGTTGGTTTGATATGTGACTTTTTCATTGGTTTAACTGCCATTTTCTTCATTTTCTCCGTCGTTTTTTTTGTTTCCTGCTTGGTTTTCTTATTATTGTGTAATTTTCTTTTCCTCTTGATATTCTTTGGTCTTTCTGAAGATTCACTATTGATTTCGTTCTCATTTTCCGTCTTGTATGGTAAGTTGTCATAAAATGTATGAACATCTTGATCCAAACATTTCTTTATCTCCTGGAGGTGCTTCCACTTGGTATATTTAATAGGCAAACGATTCCTATATAGTGGCTTGAGTTCAATATCATTTGAAAACGTCACCAATTTTGGTCTTTGTGGCAAGTCTTTATAGTCATCACTGTAATTTATTTTGTATTGTATGTTTTCATTTGGTTTGTACCTCAAGCATCTCAGATTGCAAACAGTTGGATCAGTCTTCATTTTTCCAGGACGAATTGATTCGTAGCGCGTGATTGCTTTGTCATCATAGTTTGTGAAAAAGTCGTATGATAAATATTGGACTTCCAAAGGCGATGGCTTCTTCCTTGACTCCCGTATGATGGTAGCATACTGGCAGGGAAGTGTGATATCTCGTCCTTTTAGCTTTCTTTCAATGAGTGCGTGAGTAGAGTCACACTCCATTTGGGTGTGACCCTTTTCTAAAAACTTTTGCTGAACAGTTACTCCATGTTTAAAAGCAAAATAGCTAAGAGCGTTGGACAGTATTGAATTTCGATTCTGATATCCACATCCATCAGAATACAAAATGATTTATTTCTTCTCGTCCAAACAGTACCTTTCAAGATGTTTCATGATACAGGATACAAAGACTGATGATTGCAAATCGCCTTCGGTCTCATTCCACACATAGTTGGTAGATTGATGAGTTGCAAGATTGTAAATAGTGAAAATGTGAACCTGTAACCTTGTTTTGTAGTATATACTGCTCGCTTCTATAACAGGACAAAGTTTCACTGCCTGAACGTCCATAGTGAACGTAAAGTTGATTCTATTCATTGCATCTTCTTTGTCTTTTTTCTTTTCCTCTCGTGCCTCTGTTTTTCTTCGAATATGGTTTTTATATTCATCTTCACTCAGCTGTTTGACTTTGTATTGACAACAGAGATCACACTGATCTTTTCTAGGCTGATAAATTGACAGGTTCAGTTCATCGAATATTTTATTGAAGGAGCAAGTAGAAACAGGACTCTGATTCTCGTTTTCACACATGGTTTTATAAATTTCATAAATCTCAGTTTTTGTTTTGAATGGATGTTCAAAATATAACTTGTTCGTGTCTTTGCGACAGTAGTGTGACTCCATTTTGGGCATTCTGTCCAAAAAGCTTTTCAAGAAATCCGTTTTCGCTTTACATTTCAGATTGAATGATGTATTATTCCTCTTTACTGTTTTTTCTTGGTTCTCAGTTTCCATGCTCTTCGCAAACCCATGATTTTGGTTACCTAAGATCCAGTTATGAACCATTTTCTCCTTCACGTCGAAAGTTGTTAAAAACATTTTCTTGCACACCTGCAGCCTTTCATTATCTAACCTGAGATTGTATATAAAAGAGCCAGTTCTCCTTGATGGCCCTTGCACATAAGATCTTTTCTTTGGTAAGTACAGAACTAGTCCTAAGACATATATTTTTTTTTGCTCCCATGACATATTCCAGAATAGGTTGAAGAGTTCTTTTCGCTTCTCTTCTGTGAAGGAAGAACAATTTCGCTAAGAACTCATTATGCAGAACTTATTATTGTTACACCCTGCTTTCAGGTTTCGAGAACTTCTATGCTTATTTTGTTTAATACTGCCTTTCTCTGCCGAGTATCCCAAATATGCTTGGCCTTTCATCCTAAGTGTCTTACTTTCATTTTTTTTCCATTTTCCAGGATCAGCTACTCTTTTCCTTTTCACCTGTTTCTTATTTTCTGTGGGTGCAGGGGCAGGTATCGTGAAGGTTTCACGTTTATCATGGATGTTTATGTTGATTTCTTCATTTACCGGGGTTTCTCGTTCGTTTTGGAATGAAAAATCTTCGTTGGTGTCAAACGGTATCACAATAGTTCCTGGTTCATTCTGGAATTGGATTATCAAATCTTCTTCAGTGACAGGATCAACAGGAGCAAGCAATTCGTTGAATTCGCCTTCTTTGCAGGCCGGAATAATCACCATGCCTATGTCATTTTGGATTTCCATGCTAGTTTCGGTAACAGGAACTACGGAAGTATCCTGTTCAGTATTGAAATGATTCACATCATCTTTTTCTGACACCAAAGTCACTATCACTCCAGATTCATTTGAAAAATTAAGGTCATCTTCTGTTATTGCGAAAGTTTCTTGAGTATTTACCGAAAGATTTTTTACGTCATCTTCTGCAGTAGTTGAAAAAACTACAATTTCCGGTTCATTTCCGGAATTATCCTCCGGAAATATGACATTTTCTAACTTTGTCAGAATTCTGGAATCAACAGTTGATTTACATAACTGCAAGATTTTTCTGCTACGACTACCCATTATCTGTAAAAATAAATAGAATTGTATGTCTTGAATTCTCCCAGGAATTTATTTTATGAGTAGCAGGTGAGTTTTTTTATTTGTTGACACCCGAAATTACAAAATGGTCACCACTAACCATTCATAGGGTTGCATTACGGAATCTCATATTACCACTAGTTGCAATATAAGATTTCATTTTGCAACTGCTATTCTCGTGAATATGACAACAAAGTTATTTTCCATTATTTTTCTATCAACATTGAAAACAAAATATGAAAAAAGACTTCAAAATAATATAATTTTCATACGTATTCAGTTTCAATGAGTAATATTTTCTTTACGGCAATAAGTCGTAACCCACACATTGCAGAAATAAAACTTAATTCTAAAAGATCGTATGAAACAAATTTATTTCACGTGGTGATTCCGATACAATACAATTAAATAAATTAACTCTACTATCAATATTAAGCATCATGATATAGTAATAAAACAAATTAAAATGACATGAATAATATTACTTACCAGATTTAACACTACTTTTTTATGAATCTATCAGGAGAGCCATAAACGTCGTGCTGCACCATTGACAATCAACTACTGGCTTGTGGTTTACGACAATGTGCTTCCATGAGTTCTGGCCAATGGGGATACGACCTTATTTAAAATGGGAAATTAAAATATTTCTATTGGTGTATGGGATACGAGCAATTAGAAATAGGTGCGAATGTCGTGGACTGATATTAAAACGTCGAATCCCCAATTTTGTTAAAATTGTGGGATACGACGTGTTAGAATTAGGCCATCGATATGCTGAAATAACCTAATTCCTAGTTCATGTATGGATGGTTGGAGTTTGTAGTACTAAGGTATTTTCTCCTGATGAGGAGCTGATTTTGGAAACCTCGAAGTAGTAGCCTTCGAGCATCAAGGTAACCTTTTTGTGCCAAATTTGTCGGAACCCCAGGTCTCTTCGACTCTCCGAGCACTGAAATAACCCCTGAGCCCGTTGGGGATTCCTGGAATATAGGTAGCTCTGTAAGGGCACAATAACAGCGCTGTTATTCACTACCCAGATTTGATATACTTAATAGTTTAGTAATTTTCCTTGTTACCCATTACAAATTCACTTCACTTACGTATAGTAGCCATTCTTTGACAAGGTACATCTTGTACTACATTTTACATAAGTAAGATTTCTTTTAGGGCTGTATAGTCATTTAAATTTAGGAGATACTAATCCATCATTGTTTTTTTCATGTAGAACAACATCTAACGATTCATATTTGCAACTACTGCGGTTTGTTCGAGCAATCCACCCAATTTCTAACTTCATCCACACTTACTCAATTAAACTTCATTAATTTCAGAGGTGTTTTTGTTTTGTCAGATTCCCATTCCCGACTTAACCAGTCTGGCGCCCAGACTTACTTTTCATTATTACATCTTATCTCTATTGTAAGATTTGACGAACCCACACCCAGCCTTCGACTAAGAGTTCACGGGTTTTGCAACTTTCCTTACTTTCAAGAGGTTACAAAAGTGGCGCACAACGTGGCGGGCCTGAAATGTCAGAATAGTTAGAAAAGTAAATAGTACAGTGTTGGTCAAATTTTGCAGTAACCGGGCAGAGTAAGTTTACCCCCTTAACCCTACCCATTATTCCTTCTGACAAAACAAAGTAACACATAGCAAATTTGTTCTTTTTTCTAGCTGAAAGTTTCTTGGTATATAGAATCCAGTTCGCAATAGTATCACTCAGAGTTCTGTACAGAATATTGATATTTACTGGAGTGTGAAAATATTTTGTGTCGCATACAGGGAGAGTAGTTAGTGTGGTATTGTGTTGTATACAGGCTGTCCCAAAATTTTAGTTTATTCAAAATGAAATTCAACTATGATATGGATCCTAATCATTTGAGATCATTTGAACTTAACTATGAGTTATCTGTTAGAGGTGTCTCAGTAGACAGGGCCGATATAAATGCCAAAAGAAAGTTTTTGCGTAGAGAACTTAGACAAGACATGGCAAGACCAGATGTTGTACACACTTGTAATGAAGAGTTTGATTTTGAACAAGAAAAAGCTGAAGTAACTGATAGTGTAAATTCTATAACCGAGTTAGTGAATGATTATGATGGAGTAAATGAGGAAATTTTCAAAAGAGTTAAAAGTAGACTTAACCATTTGATGGGCAGATTGTTGAGATTCCCCAAAGATAAGGGTGATGAAATTGCAAATTTTAGTGGAGATAATCTTGTTCTAGTTTGTACTTTGGAAGAGGATCTAGTTGAGGCACGAGATAGAGTTCTTAAAAGCCAAAATATTTCAAATAATTCCATTCTAAATCAATCGGTAGCACCCATAGTTCCTACACCAGTTTACAAAGCAGTATCAGCATATAAATGGGGAGTAACTTTTGATGGTACAACTAAAAAGGGTTCACTCAATTCATTTTTACAAAGAGTAGAGGAGCTAAGAGTTGCTAGAAATATTTCTAAAGAAGATTTGTTTCAATCTGCTTCTGATTTATTTGAGGGTATAGCTAGGGAGTGGTATAGATCACAATTGAGACAAAGTAGATTCGATTCATGGAATTCATTAGAAGAGGCTCTTAGGAAAGATTTTTTACCATCAGATTATGATGATTTATTGTGGGAAGAAATTAGACGCCGTACTCAAGGACATCAGGAGAGAATTGTTATTTATGTTTCCCTGATGGAAAATTTATTCAATAGCTTGCTTGAACCTCCTTCAGAGGAAACCAAATTGAAAATTATAAGGAGAAATATACAACCTCGCTACCAGTCTCACTTAGTCTTACAGAATATCAAGGATATTAAGAATTTAATTGAGGTTTGTAAAGCATTAGAGGAAGCTGAAACCATAAAGGCAAAATTTCAACCACCGTCTAGACAAAACGTTTCTACCTTAGAACCTTCTTTAGCATATTCATCAGATTTTGAGGATGCTGCTTGCAGCTCTCGTTTTCGTGAAAGTAACCAAAATTCAAGGAGAAGTACTGATAAATTCCAAAGAAATTTTAATCCACCTCAGCAGGTGTCTGCAATTTGTTGGTCTTGTAATCAAGTTGGTCATGTGAAAAAAGATTGTAAGAGAAAGGTATTATCATGTTATGGTTGTGGTAAGGTTAATGTTATACGGCCCAACTGTCCAAATTGTTCAAAGCAAAAAAACTTTCGAAGGGAGGACACCAGGTAGACCAGTGCCCCTCCACTTCTTTTTCTAGGGTCTACAAAAACAATGTGAGTGTTATTAATTCTAGAGTCTGGACTAGAACAACCTTCAATAAAAAGAAAAATAGTGTACCAGAGCAGTCTTTGAGTGTGTCGGAGCCTCAAAAGAAGAGCGGGTGTAGTAAATTTTTCAGAAAGGGAAAGAGGGATAAGAATTTCATGAACAATAGGTATGGGAAACGTTCAAGAGATAGGGAACTTGAAAATTATTTAGTAAGAACGACGGTCGAGGAATGGAAGGCTTGGTTAAATTTTGTTGCTGATTTTTATATTAGTGGAAGTTCAACGGAAAGAAAGGACGTAACTTTGAAGGAAGCCAACTCTGCTTTTGTAGAACAGTATAATGATAACAGACCTTATGCGGCGGTTCATATTTATGGTCGCAGAATCATTTGTCTGATTGATAGTGGTGCTAGTCATAGTGTCATTGGGAGTAAGGGAATGAAATTACTTGAGGCGTTTGGTTCACAGATTTATGAATGCGCAGATACCACTATAAGTACAGCAGATGGCGCAGCTCAAAAAATTTTAGGATTTGTCACTTTACCAATAGAAGTAGATAATATAATCAAGTTAATCAAAGTTTTAGTAGTTCCATCACTATCTCACACGATCATATTAGGATCAGATTTTTGCAGGAGTTTCAATGTGACTATAGATTTTTCCACAAATTCTTTCTTGATTGATGGAAATAATACGGATTTGAGTGATAAAGATATTATAGAAGTGGGTGCCATCAACAAAATAATTTCAAGATCAGATTTAACTGCTTTGCAACAAAAACAATTAAACGTTTCAATTAAAGATTTTCGAACATTGTCAACTTCAAGGTTAGGAAGAACTGATAAAATTTTTCACAAAATTGATACTGGTACAGTCGAACCAATCAAGCAGAGACATCATTTACTCAGTCCGTACAAATTGAAAACTCTGAATGAAGAATTAGACAAAATGTTAGAATTGAAAGTAGTCCGTCCTTCAAAAAGTCCTTGGGCTAGTCCAGTTTTGATCGTTGAAAAAGCTAATGGAGATCCAAGATTTTGTTTTGATGGAAGAAAATTGAATTCAGTAACTAAGAAATGCGCTTATCCCCTCCCTATAGTTGATCAGATTCTGAATAAATTGTCTGGTGCGAAATACCTCAGTAGTATTGATTTAAAAAGTGCATTTTGGCAAATTCCATTGCATCCAGAGTCTTGTGAGAAAACTGCTTTTGTGGTACCTGGTCGCGGATTATTTGAATTTGAGGTTATGCCATTTGGTCTTTGTAATGCGGCACAGTCTCTACAAAAACTCATGGACGCGGTATTGGGGCCGGATTTGGAACCATATTGCTTCGTATATCTTGATGATACAATTATAGCAACTCCCACATTTGAAAAACATTTGGAAATCCTGAACATTGTTTTTGAAAGGTTTCGCGATGCTAAACTCACGATCAATATTGAAAAATGTTCTTTTTGTCGCCCCAGCTTGAAGTATTTGGGATTTGTCGTAGACAGAGAAGGTTTGCGTACCGACCCGGATAAAGTTAGGACAATGTTAGAATACCCTATACCAACTACAGCAACGGAAATCAAAAGATTTATTGGTCTCATCAGTTATTATAGGAGATTTGTTAAAGATCATGCAACTCTCACAGCCCCCATTAATGCTCTATTGAAAGGTAAGAAAAAGTCACAGAAAATAACTTGGACTGAGGAAGCTGATAAAGCTTTCAGATATATCAAAGAGGCTCTAGTTTCTGCACCTATTCTAGCTTCACCCGATTTTTCAAAAGAGTTCACTATACAAGTGGATGCTTCTAATGTAGGTCTTGGCTCAATTTTGACTCAGGAGTCAGACGGCAAAGAAGTTATCATTGCATTCGCTTCGAGAACTTTAACTGAGTCTGAGAGAAAATATTCAACCACCGAGAAAGAATGTTTGGCAATTCTTTTTGCGGTCGAGAAGTTCCGTCCGTTCATCGATGGAGTCCACTTCAAATTGATAACAGACCACAGGTCATTAATTTGGTTGACTAATTTGAAAAATCCCATAGGTCGTCTCGCTCGTTGGGCCATGAGACTCAGTATGTTCGATATGGAAATAATCCACCGTAAGGGCGCTTTGAATATCATCCCCGATGCACTATCTAGAGCACCTCTAGAGGTTAATGTTATCGATATTTCCCAATCTGATATATCAGCTGATAATTGGTATTCACAATTGATAGATAAAGTTTTGGCCGACCCAGAAAAATATCCAGAATTTAATGTTTCAGCAGGTTTACTATATAAACACGTCTCCCATGAATTAGGTTTATCATCAAATTTTCCAGAATGGAAGATAGTAGTCCCAAAACCGAGTAGGTTATCAGTCCTGACGGAATGTCATGACAATTCACTTGCAGCACATTCCGGCATTTTCAAAACCGTAAGCCGTATTAGGGAGCTTTACTATTGGCCCAAGATGTTGAATGATGTGAAAAAGTACGTCAGGGGTTGTAATGTTTGCAATGCACAAAAAGTAGCTAACACTGCTCGTCCAGGATTTATGGGACAACCCAAAAAGGCGAATTATCCTTGGCAATATGTTTCTGTAGATTTGTTAGGACCCTTACCCAAGTCCAAGAATGGTTTTCAATTTGTTCTGTTGGTATCAGATTACTTTTCAAAATTTTGTCTTCTTCATCCCTTGAGAAAAGCTACGTCCGCAGCAGTTGTAAAGTACCTTGAGGAGCAAGTATTTTTGATTTATGGAGCTCCACAAGTTTTAGCTTGCGATAATGGAGTGCAATTCATCAGTAAGTATCTGCATGCTTTGGCAGAGAAGTACCGTGTTAAGATTTTTTATAATGCTCGATACCACCCGCAGGTTAATGCAGTGGAGCGTGTTAATAGAGTCCTAGAGACTGCAATTAGGTCATATATCAAAGATAAAGATCACAGAAATTGGGATAAGGAAATCCATAGGATTGGTTTTGCAATGAGGACAGCGGTACATGAAGTCACTGGGTATACCCCGACATTCTTAAACTTCGGTAGATATGTACCATCAAGTGGTGATTTTTATGGAAAATTAGAATCTTGTTCAGATATGGATCTGACAAATATAAATAGAAATTCCTATGGCGAGGAGCTGGAGGAACTACCAGCGATATACGTCGATGTTCGACGCAGATTAGCTGATGCATATGCTAGGAATTCCAAGTCTTATAACCTGCGTAAACGTCCCGCTGATGTTTATCATGTAGGTGACCGCGTTTGGAAGAGAAATTTTATCTTATCCAAGAAAAGTGAAAGTTTCGCTGCAAAGCTGGCCCCTAAGTTTATTCTTTGTACTGTGAAGAGAGTTATCTCAAAACTTGTGTACGAATTATCTGATTTACAAGGAAAATCCTTGGGTAAATTCCACGTGAAAGACCTGAAACCATACCTTGGAACTGATTCAATTCCACCGGATGAATGAACTGAAATGCCTGTGGCAACGTATGGCGTGTGAATGGGAAGGATGAATGTGTTCCTCTGGAAATGGATCGGAGATAAGAGTATTCAAAGGAGATGACGTATGCAATTTTGATTTTTCTTGGTGATATTTTCTTTTGCGGGGTTAGTGTTATCCGCCTATTATAAAAGCATTGTTGCTATAATTGTTCATTGTAGATGTAGATTAGGCATGTTGGATTTTCTTAGTGACGATAAGCCCGGAGATTAGTACTATACGGATCTAGTGCGCAATAGGTTAGTACTCCTTATATGTTCGGAGGAACCATAACTCCCCGTTTACAACTTGCAAATAAGCAGCCTCGGATACGTATTCGGTGGTAGTTGTTGGTCCAACCCTGACATGCTTGGACGAAAGCTGAAGGCTAGTAGTGTCTTGGTGGCACCTCTCTATTTCTAAATGGTTGTAAATAGCCTCGGATGCGTTTTAGTAAATAGTGTTCGTGACCTTCCTCGACACGAACACCTGCTGTTCCCTTGATTTAGTCTAGTATAATACCTGCCGTGTTTCGGGCTACTTTGACCTCTTTACCCAATAACCTGAGAAAACGAAGTATTTGGATCTAGTGCTCCCTTACTATTGTGCCCTGTGTTTTTGTGGAGATTGTGGCGGCATATAGTTTGTTTTGTTGATAAAAATATTAGCTGCGCAAATATTTTTTTGTAAGAAGAGGGGGTGTGTAACAGCTAAATTGCCCACTCTGTATGCGATACAAATTATTGATGTTGTCATTATTAAATGCCACAAACTGTTTCACGATATTAATGAACATTTGGTACATAGTTGACTAGTTGTGAGCTGGGTTCCGTGTGTCAATTGATTTTCGGAATAAATAGTGGCGATCCATTCATTCCAGATATTACAAAAGTTATTATTTGTATCCAATTAACTTTAGCTCTAGCGGTCATTTTAAGAACCCCATCAAGTACACAGTGCAACTTCTCCTTTTACTTCACACCGTGTTTTATGATACTGCGAATCTTGTGGTTGTTTTGTGAACCACAGTAATAAATATGACTTCTATGACTTATCCTTGGAATACGTCATAGAACGATGGTATTTCATTGGTCCCATTCGGGATTCAGTGGTAAACCCACCTTAGGATTTGTGGTGAACGATCCTTAAGAATTGGAACCATGGTGGTTGCCTACCTGTAAGGTGTATCAGAAAGGTAGAGGGAAGGTACCCTGACCTGAAGCCAGACTGTTCAGAGTGAGAGACGCGAGTCTGTCTGATAAAATTTAAAATATGCATATCGAGGAGTTTCTGATGAAGCCTAATGCCACCTTAGGCAAGTATTTCAATAATTATTTTTAGAGTTTGTTCTAAGACGAATTTATTACAGGCTTTTTCATCCCACCAGGGATAAAGATTTGATCAGAGTTGATCAAAGGAGAGATGGCTATGGCGGCTTCCTCCATTTTGTGATTGCCATGAAGCTTTTTAATTTTATATAATTTTTGGGATTTGGATGTAATGCCTACTTTGTAGAAGTAGAAATAGTTCTACTGGAATTTTGTTCAGTTTAATGGGATGAAGAGATTGAGGATGATGAATCTCAATATGCTGAAATAACCTAATTCCTAGTTCATGTATGGATGGTTGGAGTTTGTAGTACTAAGGTATTTTCTCCTGATGAGGAGCTGATTTTGGAAACCTCGAAGTAGTAGCCTTCGAGCATCAAGGTAACCTTTTTGTGCCAAATTTGTCGGAACCCCAGGTCTCTTCGACTCTCCGAGCACTGAAATAACCCCTGAGCCCGTTGGGGATTCCTGGAATATAGGTAGCTCTGTAAGGGCACAATAACAGCGCTGTTATTCACTACCCAGATTTGATATACTTAATAGTTTAGTAATTTTCCTTGTTACCCATTACAAATTCACTTCACTTACGTATAGTAGCCATTCTTTGACAAGGTACATCTTGTACTACATTTTACATAAGTAAGATTTCTTTTAGGGCTGTATAGTCATTTAAATTTAGGAGATACTAATCCATCATTGTTTTTTCATGTAGAACAACATCTAACGATTCATATTTGCAACTACTGCGGTTTGTTCGAGCAATCCACCCAATTTCTAACTTCATCCACACTTACTCAATTAAACTTCATTAATTTCAGAGGTGTTTTTGTTTTGTCAGATTCCCATTCCCGACTTAACCAGTCTGGCGCCCAGACTTACTTTTCATTATTACATCTTATCTCTATTGTAAGATTTGACGAACCCACACCCAGCCTTCGACTAAGAGTTCACGGGTTTTGCAACTTTCCTTACTTTCAAGAGGTTACAAATGGACTTCTACCACAGGGTATTACTATGTGTTTATACATCTCAGAATATCATTTCGTTAGTGAGGCTGCGCAAATGCCTCAAAACGAGTCAAATATATCTAAGAAATATCTAGGCAAGAAACACAGAAGTAAGCTATGCATGCATTTGCCAAACGCACAGTAAACAATAGCCATACAGTAGATACACTCGCCACAGAACACCAACTTCTGCAGTTCTACATCTCGAGCAGTTATCAATCAACGTGATTTTATTGTTCTGCGTGTTTGTAACAAATCTTGTTTAATTTTGGCATTATTATAGGTACTCGAGAAATTTCACATTTATTCCAAACATTATTGTATGCAAACTAATCATTCGATCATGCAAAATGACATACTGATTTGTATTCAGTATCCCGTAGATGTGAAGTGAAGGTCATAGAAATTTGCCCCTTGAGGACAATGGGTTGACATTTAAGTGTCCCCACTGTATGGCTACGGTATACTGGGACAAGAAGAAAAGACCGAAATTGTCTGCGGACTGTTTTTAATTTTGATTGATAAATTTTATTTTTCTTCGATTGGGAATTGAACTGATAGATCATCATGCTCTACCCTGCACTGATGAAGATCAATGAACAAGAAAACAAGATAGCGGTAAAAAAGTATTATGGAGAGCACGGCGATTAAATTGAATAGTTCATAGAGCGTCGTGACCAAATTCTCTTACTGAAACCCCGACTGTTGCCTTGTTCACACTGCATTGATTCTGCCTGAACTGGCAATTTTTGTCACATATGTATACTAGAAACTCGAAGGCAGACCAGGATATCTAGGTTATTCAGTTTATCTGTGCAAATCGTAAAGGAGTTGATCAGTTAGATTGCTGTATTGATAGGTATATGTCTATGAGTTCTTGATAATTAATAACTCCAGCACGGGAATTGAAACGGACAACATTTTGCACACGGATTAATTGTGTGTGTCACGACAAAAACATGTATGAGTTATTTTTGTAATAACTCTTGCACAATTGAAAGTGATATATATACCAACCTCATCCTTTGTATCTGCCAAAGCAGCAGTTTCATCTGCTATCTGTTTTTTATTTATTGTGCTGGCGAGCCTTCTATCCTTTGCGTCGGGTTTACTCGAGTTGATCGATCAATGCTTACTGATTAGTTTCCGAGAAAGTTTGTTGGATATCAATCGAAGTGAACCCATGTATGTTTTGCGGCCTCTCCATGTTGGAAGCAATTTGGCCTAGTGCTGTCGACAACCTAAATTTGAGTTAAAACGATGATTTCTTTAGTGGAAGTTTTCAGTAATTTCCCCTTTATCCCACTGAAGAGCTAGGATAGATAGGTATTTTTTTCGGAGAAGAAAAAAGGCGAAATATAATTCTCAGATTTCTTTATTGCATATCGAGTGCTGATAGTACAGTTTGCTTGATAACGGCAACTGATCTGATTTTCTTCGGCCGAGAAAAAGCGGTATTGGCAACCCTCTACCCTGCACAGACAAGGGTCAAAAAACTCGAACTCGGTCATGGAATCTATCCATCAATTGAAAATTATTTTCAGTGATTGTGTCTAGACAAATACATGCATGGGTTATCTCAGTGACTGTTTCTGGTTGCATGAAGTGTCTTTTACTCTACTGAGGATTTTAAAAGACTATACTTTGAGCAGTTGGTCAAATTTATTCGTTCAAAGTCCCATTGCTAGTTATAACGTTCACAGACATCTTGAAGTTTTGAGTATCCGAGGGAATTTTTGTAAAATTAGAAGCGTGAAATTAATTCCACGCACAACAAATGCCCTTCCGACCTTGGTCCCTTTTTGTGACGATCCTCAAAGGATTTGCTCCTTATATCGATGGAGACTCTTTTGCTGCGTGAATACCTTCACTAACCTCAGTGAGAGTTGAGGGTGAAGGTAATCCATTAACAGATCCACAATTCGTCTACTCTCCGACATATCTGATTCAAAAAAGAGGTGTGAAGTTTGCATTTTGTGTGATGTTACAAAACGGATGAAGAAAAATGAATGAGTTCAAAATGAATGAGTGAAAGTTCCGTCACAAGTTTTCCTAAGATATTTCAGATATGAAAAAGATCATTCCATAATTTTATGAAAAACATACGTATCAAATAGCTGAGGAGTTATCGAAACGAGAATGAAAGCATGAAACATTTTTAAAATAATTTTGACTTGTATACTATTCTGGAGTGAAAATATCTGCAAAGATTCACCGTGGGTCCATTCGTTGTAAGCAATGAAATTTTTTTATTCAAATGAAGGCGGTATAATGATGATAATAGTATGATATTTATGAATACGGAATTTCAAATTACGTCAGTTAATAACTCGCTGTTTTCCTGTTACGAGATATTGTAAATTTTGAAATTGTGTTCGTATTATGTGAGAAAGAAAGGGATGATTTTGTTCGATTATCTGGTTTTTATGTTTGATACGTGGAAGAACTTTCGAAAATCAACTGGAACATTTTATTGACTTATTACAAGTACAGAAAATTGACAATTCTTTTTTTTATCAACAATTTCAAATGTTATTAAATACAGCGTCTATACAATAATGATAACTTGAAATGTAATTATTATTTCAACACCTTCTCCTAATCATTACATTTCAAAAAAAAAATATCAAAATTCGGTGATGAGAAATTTCTTATGCTTGAAAAATTTCACATCTCCAAGGGGCTTCGTCAATAAATCTCCTATCTGATTTTCGGTACAACAGTATTCCACATTAAGCACACCTTCGTTCACTTTTTCATTAATGAAATGATATCTCACGTCAATGTGCTTACTACGACGATTAAATTGACCATTTTTGAGCAGTTTGATTGAACTCTGATTGTCTACTTTCAGAGTGAGTTTGATATCATCATTGGTCAGTTCTTCCAGCAGAGCTTTTAGATGAATCAACTCCTTGGTACATTCTGCTGCGGCGATGTATTCAGCCTCAGTTGTTGATAGGGCTACAATTGTATGCTTCCTTGAGCACCACGCAACTGGTCCACCACAGTAGAATATAACAAAGCCTGTTGTACTTTTCCTAGTATCGATGTCTCCAGCGAAGTCCGAATCACTGTGGCCAATCAGTTCTGTAGAATCTGAATTGAATATATAATGAAAGCCTTCTTCTTCTGTACCAATCAAGTATCGAAGTATTGTCTTCAGATTCGAAACATCTTGGGTCGCAGGATTCTCCATTTTTCGACAACAGAAACCAACAGGAAATGCTATATCTGGCCGTGTTTTGTTCATGAGATATAGCAAACTCCCAACAGCTTCTCTGAATGGAAAGTTCCTGCCGATTTCGACGTATCTACTATCGGTGTTGTCGCAGGCTTCGCTTGGTCCATATTGAATTTTTTTAAAATCATTTCTGTATAATGTTTTTGCCTAAGTCCTATTCTATTTTCTTCTTTGATGATTTCAATTCCCAGAAATGAAGCGGGATTCTCATATTTGACAATTTCAAATTCTCCTCCCAAATCGTGCAGTAGATCATTCATTTCTCTTTTATATTTTCCCAAAAGCAAACCATCGTCGACATATATGGCTAGAAATAATGTTCCTTCTTTATTTTTGAAAATACAACGATCTTCCTTCGAAGGAATGAGACCTCTCTCTTTGAAAAAACAGGTGAATTTTTGGTTCCATTGAAGAGGGGCTTGTTTCAACCCGTAAAGAGATTTCTTCAGTAAACAAACCTTGTCACATTCTTCAAATCCTTCCGGAATATTCATAAAAATCGTTTCATTCAGGTCTCCATATAAAAATGCTGTTTTTATATCAAATTCATTGATAAACAGTCTCTTTGCTGCTATTGCCAATACAATTCTTATTGAAGAGACCACCACCACCGGACTAAAAGTTTCAGTAAAGTCAATTCCATATTCTTGTTCACATCCCCTTATAACTAGTCTGGCTCTGTATCTTCCATCTTCTTTTATTTTAACAAATCCATCGACTTGACAATACTCTTTGATCTCCTTCATCTGATTTTTCAACATAAATCCATGTATCATTTTTATTCAATGCCTCCTTCTCTTCTTTTATGGCTGATTTCCATTTGATTCTATCTGGCCCTTCTATTGCTTCTTGATATGTTAACATTACAAAGTCTTCGTATATTTTAGGTTTCTTTATAATTCTCTTTTGGCTTTCCTTCTCCTGATCTAACATCACTCTGTACATTTGCTCTTGAAGGATCTCCATTTTCACTTTCGACAACCTGTATATCATTTCTTGGACTGCCGTCGTTGCTATGGTTTTCATGACTATCATTATCCGTCAAACTCATGTCAAGTTTTTGACTGTCATCAGAATCCAAATTGATTTGTTTTTCGAATACAACATCTCTGCGTACTATAATTTGTTTTCTTTCAGCATCCCAAAGACAGTACCCATTCAGTGCGTAACCGACGAATGTATACTTGTTGGTGCGGCTATTATCCAATTTTCTTAGGTGTCCTAAAACTTTTGAGTATGCTTCGCATCCGAATATCTGCAAGCGTGATAAATCCGGTCTTCGATCAGTCCACTTTTCTACAGGAGTCACATTCATTGAGGAATATGGGCATCTGTTCAATGAATATGCAGAAGTGAGTACTGCTTCACCCCGAAATTCCTTGTTCAAATGGGAGTCGAATATAAGAGCACGAGCTTTCTCCATAAGGGTTCTGTTCAACCTTACCGGTTTACCATTGAGTTGGGGTGTATAAGGTATGGTAGAGTCCAACACAATTCCTTTTTCTTTGCACCAAATTTGAAGTTCATTGTTGATGTATTCGCCACCATTGTCGCATCTGATTTTGGAAATTTTCATATTTTTATATGCTTCAACTTCACAAGAATATCTTTTAATGTACTCAGATACTTCTGATTTCTGTTTGAGTAAGTATATCATACAGAAATGTGTATAATCATCCAGGAATGTGAGAATGTATCTCCTTCCATCCCACGTTACTGGATCAATTGGTCCGCATAAGTCCGTGTGTATGATTTCAAGAGGTCTTTTTGCATGGTATCTCTCACTGCTGAATGGAAGTCTTGTTTGTTTAGATTTCAGACAAATTTCACAAACTTCATCTAAGTTTTCATATTCTTCTCTTCTTAGAATCATTCCATTCGTTATCTGACTTAACTTTTTCATATTCGTTCCACTCAAGTGCCCCAATTTTCTGTGCCAGCTTATTTTATCTGATGATTGTTTTGTCAAGAGAGTTGTGTCAGTCTTTTGGTCAGAATTTATCAGGTACAAACCGTTTCGTTTATCACCTTTCAATATTATTTTATTGTCTTTCTTGATGAAAACTTTGTCGTCACAAAAATGAACTTCTCCACCATTGTCCGTGATTGCTTTTACAGACAGTAAGTTTTTACTTAAATCGGGAACATAAAGAACATCATTCAGTGTACATACTTCTGTTTCAATGACATCTCTGCCTTGAGCTTCCATTGATTCATTTTTCTTCTTTACCGCAATGTCAGATTTTATATTTTCAATGGATGAAAATAATTCTTTATTATTGGACATATGAGATGAACATCCCGAATCCACGACGAAGATTCTGGTGTCTTCAGTATTTTCATTTGTCAAGAAAGCAACTTTACTACGGTTTTGGGCATTTTTACGAAAATAACAGTTTTTCTCAATGTGATTGTTTTTCTTACATATGTTACATTTTATTTTACTTTCATTACGACAATTTCTAGCGAAATGTCCTGGTTTTCCACACTGGAAACACTTTCTCTCATAATCAGGGTTTTTATTGTGAAAATCGGTATTGCTGGTGCTTCTCATTCTTCTCTCATTAGATTTGAAAGCTACAACTCCACCATCTTCTTTTTGAGGTTTCAGTCTTGCTTCTTCTGCAATCAGTCTACTGGTCAGCTGGGTCAGGGTTTTTTCATCAGTTTGTGTTGAATCCCAAGAAGTACAGAAATGTTTATAATCGGTTGGTAGAGTCGATATGATTTTGGAAATTAACATTTCATCATCTATTTTCTGATTCAGGGCCTTCAATCTATATGCCAGATTTTCCAATTTACTGATATGCATAGACATGATAGAATCTTTATCATACGAAAAATTGAAAAATTCTTGTAGAAGACTGCACTTCTGTTGTTGGCTATCTTTTTGTTATCAAACATTTCTTTCGAAGTTTCACATGTTAGGATGTGCATCATAACTTTTCTTTCTATAGATGTTGTTATGGCTTTCTGTGCTTTAACGTCTTTGCGATGCCAGTCAGCCTTATATTCTTCTCTACTCAGAGATGAGAGCAGTTTTGCACCACTGACTATGTCGTACAAACCATGGGATTTGAAGAGAATAAGAATTTGAAACTTCCAGACTTGAAATGTTTCGTTGTCTCTAAGCTTTTCTATCTGGTTCACTTCATCTAGTGCAGATGCCATAATTATTCTTAACGATGATTAGGTGCCTAGGAAACCGTGGTGTATCTAGTGATTCGATATTGTTTAGAATTTCTTGGCGAAAAACAATCGACGATTACAAAAGCTTCCTAATTTTTGTATAGGGGGCGTTATATGAGCATTTTCGAAAATCTCTCAAATGTTGGTTTTGTCAAATTGACGTAACTTTGAGGTTTATTGTTGTCAATGAAAACTGAAATTATTTCTTCGCATTTAACAGTGTTTGAAAGTCTATATAAGTAGAATAAGTTTTGGAGTTATTACAAGTAATTTTTCACGATGTGTAGAAGATTTCGTATTTTGTGTGGTCAGTCAAAATCTGGAGATCCAAATATTCTTTATTCAGTACCTAAGGTAAGTACAAGACGAATCGCCTCAAAATAATAACATGAATGTAGCGTTGTAGCTAATTTTATTCGTTTCAGCTTGAGCGAAAGTCTTATATAGAGGAGGAAACATCTGTAGCTCTTATCAATGAGATATTGAAAACAAAGTTTTGTTTAAATAAAGGAAATATGGATGTGATACGTATTTTGAACCGTTGCATAACTGATGTGTGTATCCCCTATTCCAAGACAGTCTATCACTTTCAATACGTTAGCATGAATTTTGTCGTACATTCTCAGGTGAATGGGTGAAGTATATTTTCTCGGAATCAGAGTCTTGCCTCACAAACTGATATAAAAACAAAAACACTAAAAACTTGTAGAGGTAGCAGGTGACAGTATTGACAGGTTGTTAACGGTAGGTTTCCACGTTACATGCACGTTTTCTGAAACCCATTTGATTGGCTGTCAGTGCTGTCAGAATCTTAGTAGGCAAATAATAAACACTAGTAGAATATTTGGTTGCACATTCCTCTCTACTGAAAATTAAGCTTCATATGGTATATGACTGATCGCCATCTACAATAGCGATCTGAAGCTTTTGCGATCTAAGAAATCAAGCAATCGGTTTTCGCCAAGTTTATCCCAAAATTATTCAGGTATAAGTAGATACACCGGGGTTTCCTAGGCATCTTGACGATGATGTATTCAAATGTCAAAATCAAAAAGGATTTCCACTTTATTTCGCTTTATTTTAGTGTTGATTTTCGTTTTTAGTGGCAAACTCCTGGGCCCATAACCTGTTCGATTATCTGGTTTTTATGTTTGATACGTGGAAGAACTTACGAAAATCAACTGAAACTTTTTATTGACTTATTACAAGTACAGAAAATTGACATTACTTTTTTTCATCAACAACTTCAAATGTTATTAAATACAGCGTGTATACAATAATGATAACTTGAAATGTAATTATTATTTCAACAGATTTATGCATGCATACCGAGATGCATACCTGGTTCATAATTGTTCATCAAATATGGGAACAACACATTGATCAATCAAAGCATACGGCTTGAATTAAGGAAAATTAAGTGGAAAATCGTAATGAATTTTATTTTTCGGTAGGTCCGTCAAAAAGGAATTTCAAAGTTTGATGAATATGCTTAGGCTTTGGCTTCGAAATCCCGCAAAAAATTGTCTTCCAGGACCGTGTCATAATCAAATACCATTTCTGAAGTGAATGCCTATATTTTCGTAAAACTTTCGATGCTTGTTCTAGTTTCATAACTACACTTCTTCAAGTCTGCGTCGGTTGATCCTTCATTCCCTCATCTCAGATACCCACTTACTGATGGTGTAAGATTTGTTTTTTACTAAAAACCGCTTATAAGATCCGGAACTGAGTATTCTCAGAACAACTATTCGTCCCAACTCAACCTAATTTTGCGTTTGAATGAACCAGGCCCCTTAAGGAGGTTCGATACTTACAGACATATGCACAAAACCGAATGAAACTTGGTATACAAGTTACCCAATGAATATAGATTAATGTACGATTTTTTTTTATATTTCTTACCGAATGATTTTTTGAGTGAATGGTTGTTGGAATCCGGTATTTTAACATGGGCCCTTATGGGAGAAGTCCAATTTCTCAGACATTTTTCGTGACTGCAGATTGAAAAATGCAGGGAACAAAATGAATTTAGCATGAGTGGATAGGCCAACAATCAGCGATCATTTTCCATCCAATTTGATTTTACCTTACCGATCATTCCAAAGAATAATTAATGAAATTATGAGAAAAGTGTAGGTGATTCGAAAGTGTTGGCAACAGCGCTATGCTCAAACCGAACAGCTGCTCGGCGGCGCGAATAACCAGGACCGGCGCTAGGGGTCAGGTAGGTGAGTCGGTCACCTCACGGGCGGCATTTTAAGCGCAAAACAAAAGAGAAGAGGAAAATGGAGAAACACCAATATGTAAAATATATTATTATACTTCATATGATGGTGGGAATAATAATGATGAATCGGGACATCCGAAATGTTTTTCAGTTTTTATTGAATTACAGAGCAAGCCGCCTCTATTAGAACATTATTTCTTTCATTATCGGTCAGGCGCTGGACCTATTGCAGCTACACTCTGCACCCGTTTCATTGCATCACTGCCGATTTTTGTTATCATCAAACATTACGTTCGAGTTCGAAATGCGCTGTAGTCTTTCGAAATTCAGAAACCACACATAGAGCACAAAGAGTTTGGAATAATCCAAATGCGCAATCACCTTTACAATAGGATTATGGCAAATATTCAATGGAGAACCACTACTTCCAGAGATAATACTCCGAAGGTCATTTTATTACAACTGATGAATATTCAGAATATCTGTGCAAAGTTTCTACAGACCTCAATTTGCAAATGCTTTGACCTTGACATATGAGACAGAGAAATTACCTGTATACTGGTTTTGAAGTCTTTGACCATCGTCAGTACAGGGTAGATTCTCACAGACGATGATAATCGTCTGTGTTCTACCGAAAATAATAATAATAATAAAACCAATTAGAGAAAATGGGCTCGCAATGGGCGAAGCCCATTACACAGTGCCATCTTATAACCAGATGCACACTCATCAGTTGTATTTCAATAGCCGTCGGGGTATCATCTCGGAAAGTAGTTGTTTTCTGTTGAATATTCGCCATAATCATATTTTATTGTTGTTGATTCGGAATTCTTTCAGTTTATTTTGTGTTTTCAAGGTCCACAACCAATTATTTTTTGTGAATCATTTTTTTTTTTATCGCAATGCTAATTTTTCTTCTGCGAATAACATAACCTTTCTGTGAGTTCTCTTCTGACTTGAGACGCAGCGTTGTAAATAGAAATTGTCGACATCAATCAACATTAATGAGATGTGAATATTTTTTAGAAAGAAGAAAATGTAATTAAAACAAATGATCGGTTCAAACTTTTCATTGATTAATACTTCGTAATGGATTTTTGTATTCTTCTCCACTTTTCACTGTTGTCACTTTCAGGCATTTTTGACAGCGTATGCAGAAAATAGATGCTAGACCATGATGAGTTTCTCCTTCGATAATTTGTAATAATAAAAATTCTTTGCAATGTAGGCGTTGCATTTGCTGGGTCATGTATTCCAGCGAGACAATCCTGTTACCTCTCATTTTTCTACGTCTACTTTTACCATTCATGACACGTTGTTACATTGCGCGGTGCACTTTTTCTTTAACAAATTTGCTCTGTTACTCTGTCCTTCTTTTTCACCCTCCACCAAGTCCCCACTATCGAACCTCCTTAAGACGCAGTGAAATCGGCCGAATATCTCAAACGGCTGCTCTTTACGCACATCATATCTAGGTCAATTCTTAGATGCGAAGTAAGAACATTGTTTTCGTAGATAGTTCATGATAGTCAAATTTCAAATTGAATTCTGAGCCAGCTTTTCCCAACTTATTCACCTAAAATCATTTTCTATTTTCGAATTTAAAAAAAAGATATGTCAAATCCTTTCTTTATTGTATTCCGCATCGTGTTACATAGAAAACTGCATCGTACAAATTTCACGTTAGTTCCGGTTAAGGTTTTAATTGTATTCCTAAGTGATCGAATGCATAGATCTGTCATACAAGAAATTGTAAGTTTTAATATGTACGATTAGATTATCTTAGGGTGCTTATGCTCAAAGTGGAGCTAATACTTTATATTTAAGAAAAAAATAGGCTATCTTCTTTAAGTTATTATCATGGATTGAACATTGTATGAGGTCTTACATTCTTTGGTTTATTTTTTGATATTTTGCTTACATTCTTTCTAACATTTCACGACTTTGTTCTTGATTTAATGGATTGTCAATCTGAGAAATGATTGTATTCTACTTTGAAAGGAGAGAGACAGAAACTTATACCTTGCTGCGTTGGATAATACTGATACTAGGATATTTTTTCATATTGGTAAATGTCCTAACAACTCAAAAATCCTCGTAGAATCAATCGTCTGATACTGTCGTTCTAGTAATTTTATCGGCCACATTTTCGAATAACGACAGTTTAAAATTTGGTTGTCTTTACCAAACCGAGAAGTCGACGAGAATTGTGTGAATTTCACTAAATTAGGTGATATTGTAAGAGGAAATATGTGTGAAGCCTTGCCTAGCTTTCATGCTTAAACAGGATGCTATTCCACGGAAAGTTTTCATGAAAATGGAAAACCGAGACCATTTGCGACTCTGAAAAATGATGAATAATATCTGTTTGCTTCACTCAATACCCCTGGTGATATCAAAAATGAAGAAGAAATGGCAACACTTCAACAATCAACCTGTCAAATGTATGGTATCCAAGATTGTGTAGACGTTAATTTTGTATTTTTATTTGAAAAACATTTTCCTCCATTTTTGATCATCGAGAAATGTTTCAATGGCGTTCGCCAATACCATTCCGGCTTGATGCCCCCCTGCTGGCAGTCATTAAAACAAAAAAAAATATTGAGAACAATATATGTCAAAGCCTTGTTACGAAACGCGAGAAAACAGCAGTGCATAACGTTTGAGTTCGAAATATGTAGTTGAACTTTTGATCACGATAATGTATTAATAACATCAAATAAGTTCGACGGAAATCCAACTTCGACTCGAGTGAAAGATATTTATTTAATGACACTGACAATGAATACCCAGAAAATTGGAATGAGTATGATGTTGATGATGATGATATTATAATAAACGATGATATCGATATCGATTCTTCATTTGTTCCATTAGATTGTAATGACGAATTAAAAATAATGATAAGTATATTGAATTTTTAGTTACAATAATTGTGTTGTAATAATCATAAACTTTTCAAAAATGATTGATATCAATACTACTGAAATGAGACACCATCCTCACTGTTCCCGTTTTATTTCAAGACTAACTATTATTCCCTCATTACTTATACAACTCGATATCGACGATGCCAGTGAATCACATAGCGAGTCATTGCAGTTGCCTTTGTTCCCTTGAATAGTCGTATTGCCATTAAATTTCCTCCAGATTTAACAGTCGGCCACGCTACACTTGTCCGCGTCCTCGCGGTCCAATCACCTGAGAAACAACAACAATTTAGTAATGAGTGATGGCACGAATGCACATTTAAATCAACATAGGTGGTCTGCTCTGGATACTCGCATACTCATCTAAGGGTGGCATCGTTTAGCTCTGTGGTAGTACTACCTACACACAATCTCGTTCATGTATTCAACCCATAGGTTTTACCTACAGCCGTCTCCTGAACTCTATGAGTATGATTCTCAGATCAGACAGATTTTTTTCCTTGAAAACTTTTTTCGCGATTCGGAAATAACTTTTTATGTTTCATGATCAACAGAAAAGCTCATTTCCTTGCTGATCCTGAAGATCCTGCAGAAAAATGGCACAGACCTCAGTTCGTACAAGTCTCACGAAGACTTGAGGTTTTTCGAAAGGGTTAGCTGGTCGGGGTAGAAGACATATATTTATAGAAAGGATAGGATAGTATCAATTCTTTTGTGCGGTGTTCTACTCTCCGCAAGAAACTGCACTTGAATGATCTCAATAAATGTATATTTGAGAAGAAATAGTCGCAAGTATGCTTCCTTTTCGATCACTCTTACTAGTGTACCCATCAGGGAGAGACTTGTACAGGCAAGAAACGACTACTGTTCTTGAGTGTCGTAGGAGTTCATGGCAACTGTCTGATTTTTCGGCAGTGCATTTGCTGTTCCAACTATTTGGAAACTTGGACAACCTACCGAGATCGTTGGTGCATTCGACACAGATGGCACCCGCTAGAATTGATATCTAAACAACCAACTTCGCGGTGTTTATCGGGCCCAGAGAAGGCCTGGAAAAATCTGGCCTAACTTGGATTCGAATCGGTAGCGAAGACCGTATAACGTCTGGAATACACACATCTTCGCCAACTCGGCTACCTACCAGATCGCCCGGCGTTTAAATTAGTCTGTAGATTGAGACTCTGTTTTTTTATGTTGTACGAAACAGATCCTTCTGTCTCATCAGTCCCAAAGAAACTATATATCTATATATCTGGCACCAGTTTTTGGTATCAAGTTTTTCATTGCGAATGGATAAAAAGTCAGTTTGAAAGTTCAAAAAATGCGATAAGAATAGTCACCTTTCTCCTGTTCTCATCAACAACAGACTGATGAATCTGTTTTTTTATACTCTTAACAACAATTTTGGGCTCGTCGCGTACATGTAAAGGTGACCACTCCCTTCTTCTAGCATTGATATATTCATCTGCTATTCGAATTTGGGGGTGATGAAAATGTAAAGAATCAGCCCTTGAAGTGAAAATTTTCCTTCTTGAGGTCAAGAGCCGATTTCTGAATAGAAAATGCTCACTAAATTTGACACCAACTAGGAAGGTGCCCTGTTTGAGATGCCTTTTTCCGTCCATTTGATGTGATATTGAATTGAGACGAGAATGTAGAAGACATTTTCCTTTCCCATTGGACTCAGAGACTTTGAGAAGGATACGGAGGTCTCGGTCAGGATCAGGACTTGAAGAAAACATAACTATGAGGTTTGGAACAATTGAACTTCCACAATTTTTCTGCTGTTTGCCCTTGACGGTTCTTCGCCTGTGTGTATAGTGAATGATGGATTGGAAACAATGAGTGAGCTGCATCTACTGTACCGGACAAAATTCACTGCGCAGATCCACTGAAATGTTTCCTTTCATAATTCTGTCTAGGAGATACATACATCTGTAATTGAAACCAATCTTCAGTTTCTTCATATTTTATTCTGTAAGCCACATTTGATATTGTATTCTTTTCGTCTCGAGTAGGTCAAGAATCAAATTCAGGAGGGTTTAGTGGTACTTCCATTGAGACCCAGTTTGTAGGTGATTTCATCTGAAATGTACATCAGCAGAAACAAGTACCTACTGTCTGAATCCCATGGCGATGCATCCAATTCCGCTTTCTCAATCTTCCTCAATTTCCTTTCCATTCAATCACATGTATTACGTATTGAGTTTTCCAGTGTTCGGTTAGTGAGCGATTATAGTGATTATTTTTGTGAGTATTTTATTGCAAGAAGTGAAAGCAAGACTACCAATTTGGTCTATATATATATATATATATATATATATATATATATATATATATATATATATATATATATAAATATATAGAGATTATCAAATTCTCTGGTCTATCACAATTTGCATTCAATTCGAAATGCCCACCACAAGATATAGTCGGAATCGGTACTATCGTGCGGGTTCAGAGGTCAGCGAGCATATGAATCAAATTAAAAAACCTAGTGGTCACCAAAATGTTTTTTAATAATTTTCTTAAGCTATATTTTCACGATGTCATTCATTTATCACGGAAATCGTTTGTGCAATGTAACTGGAATGAACTGCCTCAGCACCTTTCTTACCTCCTTTACACCACGGATAATAGAGTATACCGTCGTCGCTCGTCGCATGCCACGTCATTGTAGTTTCCATGTCAGTGAGTAACCAATCAGAAAACAAGATGTGAGCCGGGGTAAAGTTTAACAAATGACAACGGCTGACATCATATTTTCTGATTGGTTACTCAATGTTATGCAAACTACAATGACGTGGCATGCAGCGACCGTATACTCTATTATCCGTACCTCTGCACTATTCATAAAAAACTCTGTGGATGGAAATAGTTGTATAATCTCTGGATATCTATCACAGTTTGTCTTCGATACGAGGACCATGCCACCCCACAGCTGATGAAGGCCAAAGCCAGAAATAGCTAGCTATCTTGTGGTGGGCATCTCGAATTGAATGCAAATTGTGATAGACCAGAGAATTTGATAATCTATTTATCAGTTTCCTGATTCATCTTGCTTCATAGCTAAGATCATAGCAAATAACACTTTCTCTTTATATAGATATTAAGATGTCTATATACTGGTGTTTCTAATGTTGCGATATTGTTTCAGACAAACCTGTGGACAAGGCGTGGTAGTTCATCAGTGGCCATGAGGGAGCGCTGGTTATCAAAAATTTCTATTAATTTTCGTGATCACTCGATCCATGGAACACGCTGTTGCCAATTCTGATGTTTTTGTAAAAGGATAGAGAATTTATCGGGACTGGATATGTGAGGTTATTGAAAACACCAAAACGCGCCAAATTTGTATTTAACTTTATGCGTTATTTATTCCATGTAGTTTGAAAATAATTTCTCAGTTGGAATGAATTTGCATCGTGTTTCTACTGATCTGGACCAGAATTCGCAACGACATGGCCACTTGGCAACACAGGACTGTCATCTCCACTGCAAGAGTGCCGGTACCTGGCGGATTTTTTGCAGTACATATATGCCTACATCATCAAATTTTCAATCAAGTTGGCCATATCGGTTGTCTGATTTGCTAACAACCTCTTATATGGAGTAAATACACCAGTATATAGCCAATATATATAAATATATATATATATATATATACACATATATATATCCCACATAACATGAAAATTTGATATTATTCGTAATCAGGAACGGCAATGTCAGTCATTCGTATTCCGAATTCCATTTATTCGAGCACTCCTCGCATCTCGCCCAACCCCTAGTTCGCCTTGTTAACCAACTAAATATTATTCCACGTTATGCATACAAGACACAGTCAAGGTTTGAGTTTTGATTCAAACCCGAAACTATAATGTAAACGCTCTGATGCCTTGAAGTTGCGAATTCTGGTAGGGTATTACATTCAGGCGAAAGTGGTGTAGACATTAATGAATCTTATCTTGTGCATTTGTCGCATTTCAATAACGAGTATGTTATAATGTAAACCCATTTCACTTTATCAAGAAATTTAGGAAGGTGGTATGTATTATCTATACTCGATACATATACCTCACCAATGAGTTTGAGATATATATTCAGAAGAGGTCTATTCGATCAGTTGAGAGTTAACCGGAGTTCATCATCTTTGAATAATATATATTGATCATTGAATCAATTCTTAATTCATATTTTAATGGAATATTTCACGAATATCATATTCATTGTCTTGATTCAAATTTAATTATTTACTATCGCGTTCTAGGTTGTCAAACATAGATACGAAGTGTTGTGGTTCCCTTAAGTGTAAAGGCAAGCACGTCCGCCTGTAAAAAATTATCTGGAGGTGGAGTTTCGATTTTTTTCAACTCGTTTTCTCGACCAAGCTACGAACATCAAACAATAATAAAATCTTTGACTCAGACTTAATAATTATAATCCCAGTCACATATAAGCTTGAAGCAGGAGGTATGGTGCATCCGCCAACCACGGTCTAGAGCTTTCGCATAATTATAGCGAATGCGTACTCCTTGCTTATTGTCTTTGGCTCTGTGTGTGCGTAATGGGGTTGAAGCGCAGTATACAGCATTTGTAAGAGCGATGGGTGAGGAAAACTAGAAATTAATTGCCCTGACCATGACTTCATAAAAGTCGAAATGTCGGCAATGAAATAGCTGTAGTTTCAGTTATTTGATCTAGTCTCAACCAACCCCCAGCTAATTGAAAGATTCATTAGGTGCGATCAATTTTGGATTGAATCAAATGCGTCGTATATCTAAGAAAACAAGCAAAGAACATTGAGGTATCACTTGTTCCATAATACCAGATCCGAAATGGAAACTTTGACTCTCCCTATTATAATCTACATTCAAGTTGAAAAGTAACGAATTGTTCCTTTGCCGACCTCTTGACGATTTCCATTTAGTTTTTTCTGCAAGCCGATTCTGTGAAGTTTTTTTAACCCACCCGTCTATTACAATAATAGGGGTTCACTGAATTTCAACATTCCAGAAAGAATATGAAATTGAGGGAGTGTTAATTCTTGGCCTTCCGCACATTTATAACCCCCAAAATTTTCATTCAGCGAGGATTAAAGGTACTCTACTTGCACTGCCATTGAAATTAATGTGTGTGTGAATTTTCTCAACGACAGTTGCCGCCTTCACTTCTCCGAAATATCACAACTTTTTTCAGGAACCTTTCGAAAGCAGTGTGAATAAGCATTTGACGTATAGAAGTATGCTTTTTGAAGCCACTGGAAATCCTGAGAATTGAGAAATAAAACTTCCTCTGTTTTCATACCACTTGAATGTAACTGATGTTACTGCAGTTTCATCCCAATCGGACATCATCAGACGAATTCTATAGCATTCATTTGATTATGTTCGTATGGAACGAACCTGCTTAAGGTTAGTTACTGCTTACTGATTAGTTACAAATAAAAGTGATATAAATAGATAGGAAGTTTTTTATTTCCCGATTTCCATGGTATGTCTTCCTTATTTCAGAAGTTTCATTACTTCTCCACCGATACGGAGATGAAAAATCCACTCGAAACTTCATACTCATTATTTCAAACAGCCATTTTTCAGATTGTGTTGTGCAAGACATTCAACTCGTACCGGGAAAATATATCATCGATACCTCTGCAGGGCTTTTAACGTTCCAGGAATAATTCAACATTCATTAAATCATCATGAGGAAACTGCCGTTCCTACCTGATCCCTCGAGAGAGGCCGACTTCTAGGTCTAGGGAAATCCCTCCCTATGTTCGTAAGACGAAAATAATAGCAGGATTTGTCCGCAGATTCACAAAGGGCAAGAATATGAATACGAAGAAAACTCAACAAGGAGACCCCGAGAATAGAACTGCGTTCATTAGGTAAACGAAGTTATATCGTTTCTGGATACATGAACAGTTTGGTTGAAGATATTCTTTCTTCTGGGAAAGATTTTTTTCGAGGGAAAATATTTATGATATATTGTTGTTTCTACCTAAAACACGTGTAGCGGCTTTATGTATCCGTTACTGAAAATCAAACGTTGTACGGATTGGTATTCTCTAAGAAAACCTGTTTTGTTCACATCAAGGTCATGGTGGAACTCATGAGTATTAATTGACACTGATTTGTTTACTCCAGACCAGTATATGCTGTAAAAAGCTAAGCCCTTCTGGAAAATGGCAAATTGATATTATTTGATGTCCAAAATATTTCAACTAGTATTCCACCGAGTGGGACAACACTGAGTCTTCTTGACAGGAACCAGGTTAACTCTATAATGAAACAAGAAATCCTATATGTACTTACATTTTGGTTCTACCAAAATCATTTTCAATTCAATGTTGGATTTCATTCATGCAGTGGAGATCTGCTAATAGATTACCCTTTGAGCCTTTTGCTTGCTGAAATTTTTAGAAACCTTGAACAACAATTAACAACCAATTTCATATATTGGCATAAATACGTTGATGATATTACAGTCTGTTTCACTCGTACAGAGAGACACCTGATTGAGTAATGTGAAATTCTCAATTCCAACTTCATGAAAAAACACACTATACTAGCATTGTAATTAAAATCAGTTGTCGATTATTGTCATTTTTTACTTACAAATATCTTTAGAAATTAGTTTACATATTTTATTCAGTTTAATAGATATATAGATAATATTGTTTGCTTGGAGTTGTTGTTGGAGAGATGATATTGTGGTATCCTTTCAAGATAAGCTCATAAGCCAATAACCCTATCAATGCTCCATACTCTAAACTCTGTAAGTTTTTGACGAACATTCTAACAAATTCTTTCAAAACAAACAATCTATATCATACCAAAGATTCATTTGCATTCAGCGAATTTATTAACAATTTTCACCTAACTCAAAATTATGTGATAAGCCTTGACGTTGTTTCACTCTTTACAAATCTACCACTGGAAATAGTGAAACAATGTGTAAATAGATATTGGAACAATATGAACAATGTAATCTTGTCAAAATTACTTTCATAGAAATTTTCGACTTCATTTTTGATTAAACTTATTTTGTATTCAATAATAAATTCTATAAACCAATGGGTTCAACAGTATTACCCATTTTATCCAATTACGTTTCAGACGAATGTATTCCAAAACTATCATTACAGATTCCTCTCATCAAACGTTTTGTGGATGATTTGAATTTAGGGATACCTCCATGGTAAGGAAGGAATTTTGAATGTATTCAGTTCTCACGGTACAAACATTTGGTTCACCATTGAAGGAGAAATAAATAACTCTATATATATATATATATATATATATATATATATATATATATTTATATATATATATATATATATATATATATATATATATATATATATATATATATATATATATATATTACAGTGAAGGTTTTCACGGATGGTTAAGTATCGAGTTAAGTATGCGAAGTTGTTATTTTGGGAATGATTCCTACTAGCAGTAACATTCTTGAAAATGCCAACTGAGATGTTGGCGAAACGTCGGAACTCAATACCGACAAACCAAATATAATAGAAGCTACACTTCACCGAGTTCATTTGCCTGAAGACTAAGATGAATAGAATTTGTGGTGAGATCACTGATGATATTGTCACAAACTCTAGACACGATTTATCACATAGAGGGGCTTTACAGAGAATTCGGTTGTAGTAAGCGAATTCTGACATTTTTGACGTTTGCGTTACGATTCATTTGAATTTTACTAGGCTTGGTAATAGGAGAGCCCACGATGCTAAATTGGGATTTACTCGAGCGTCATAGAGACCTATTGGGTTTCGAAGCTTAGATGATAAAAAGAAAAAAATGTTATATAATGTATACCTTTTCAGCGGTGGGGGGAGCCGCTATAGATTTTCAAAAATGTAAAAAAAACTATTGCATGGACATACTCGAGCGCGTCAGATTGATATCATCTATGTCCTACATATTTTTAAAAATGTACGTATGTTAATCTGATTGTTTCCAAGATGGGGGTGGTCGTACGTAAAGGTTGAAAATGAAAAAAAAAATTCTCGAGCGCGTCAGATTTTCTGAGGGGATGTTGAGTGAACCTAAAACAAAGCTCTTATATAATCATCTGAGGGTCTGGATGTGACGCAGACTCGCGGCCATTATTAGAATGTGAAAAAAAAATCGTCATTTTGAAATACACACGTGCATCAGATTAAGATATATATGGTTCATCTTTACGCCCTAGACGTTGCAGTCTGATAATCTGACAATTATCTGGATGGATTCGCCTATTCTGTCAATTTGATTTGTATTAATTTTTTTAAAATCATTGAACTTATTTATTTGAAGAGGCCAGGAAAAAGCATGCAAATGAAAAAGTGTATGTTTTTTCAGTAGAATACTTGTATTTATAAGGAAATTATTATGAGCAATTAAATTTTCAAAATTTTAAAACGTTGGATATTTGTTGTAAACAATATCATGCCACGAGTCTGTGTGATCAACTGTTATGGCAACAGAAACCAGAGTGGGGACGGAGTGAGAGAGCAATAGATAGAGAAAGAGTGAAAGAGAAATAGAAACATGAAGAGGGGAATATAGGCATCACGTAGCTGCACGCAATAAACTTTATGGATGAATTTTTATTTTTTCGGCTAGTGGAAATCGTCAGATTTTATATTTTTTGTAATTCTTGAATTATTCTCTTCAAAATAAAAAAATCAACCACGCCCGAGAATGTCGAGATGACGTGTTTTTTATAACTTTGTAGCTCTCCTCCTTCTTTAGGTCACTCTCGAATTGTCAGATTGGTGGAATATACACGTTTCAGGATGTGAGTAAATCACCCTACCTTAATCTTACGCGCTCGAGAATTTCAGATGATCAACTTTTTTTTACTAATCTGATCCTGTATCCTTGAAGGGCGGCCATATATATAAGACTCATATATGATGGAAGTACTTAACCGGGTACAAGGTATACCCCTGTATATGAATCTGCCGCGCTGTAGTAAATCCCGAAATCCCTGCTTGGGCTCCCCTATTATGGCGTTAACTGTAAACATATTTCAGGAACGTGAACTTACGCAAATATCTATTATAAAGTGAGCCATAAGTGTAGCTATTTTGACGAAAACATCGTTAGTTATTTCAGATTTATATGCATCTTGGTGGCTATACTGATTTCATTTTGAGGAAAATGATTCTGAAGACAAAAATCAATCCTCAATTTCGAATCATGAATTGTGATCATCGGTTCTCACATCGTCAGGATCATGAAACTTTTCAAACCATGCATCAGTCCTCAACGAAGACTGTATACAAGATAATGTGATTGTCTGAACAGAGGATATTCTCGAATGAAGCCTACGAGATAGTAATAACCATCTATATCTATATTATTCTTCAAAAAATGTTTGCGGAAAATATTGTCAATTCGAACTCAGCACTAAAACCCATCAACACTCGTTTAATTTCACATAAGTGAGATTCCGCACTGTTTATTGCACAATACTAGTGATCATTGAGGTAGTATTTTGCATTTCAAATTGATGTGATTCATAGTCGAATTGATTTCTGATGTCAGGTTCTATTTACAGCTTCAGTTTGTAACTTTTAACAATGCCCTCAACCAAGGATTATCGTTCAAATAACGATAATAAGTGAGGGTACTATGATGTTTTTTTCGGAAGAGAATGACATAGGCTAAGATTCATTGTTATAAGTAGGCAAGAACCAAAAATATCTATATTTTTTCAATTTCGTCCATGAGCTTTTCAAGGCAGATGGAAATGGTGAAATCTGACCAATTCTTTATTTTACTCAAATCCAGTTTAAAATGTATTAGTATTATTGGTAATTTCTTCCTGATTGTATGTCAGCTTCCCTCTCTTTTTCCCACTTCTGATTCTCATTCTTGTTTATGCACATGCCATACTTGCTGGTCGAATTATCAGTGTACTTTTCATATATCATTTTTCACTTCTGCTTCTATTTTCGTTGTGATATCTACTTGTTCATTACTACAGCGTCAGGGAAAAAGTAGCTTCAGAATGCTTTCTTTTGCTATCAGCCCATAGTATCTTTCCTTTTGTATCATCTGTCATCGATATTTTGCTGCTATCGCCAACGTATCGAAGTTATGTGGATTAGGAGTCAAAATAATCGGCACGTACTTGAATTCGTGATATTCATTGTGTACCTCGCCAGAATCCACAGAACTATCTTGTGCTATTACTGATAAGACAGACACTGTAATATTTATCATGGTTGGTGGAGAAACATTCTCGTGATTTGCATGTTACTGTACGCAGAAATGGCTCCAGAGGCAATTTCGGCGGTTCGGTGTGAAATGCGAACTCCTAATGTATTAACCAATTAATATCAAAGCGTTAAGGAAGTTGGTGGCGTTTTCGAGAAACAAATAATCTTTCGAATGATTAAACTGATGAGCGTAAATTGAACTCCATTGTGTTTGAGGAGTCAAAAAGTATATAGGTAGGATTCAGTACCATGACATTTCAGCATGAAATAGTTTGTGCATGACCAAAATCTATTAAAACGATAAATAGGTACCAGCGATCGAAACGTTGCGAGTACACTCAACTTGAAACTTGGTATCACCTTTTATTGATATTGAATAATTTGTCCTAATTTCAAATTTTCTTCAATTTTTCTATATTTCATTCATGGGTATCAATGATGATATCAGTGAATTCAGTTTGAATTCGCACAAAAGCTCATTAATGTCATTATTCGAGATCACTACGAAATGGACAAAGTTACTGTTCTGGAAATATATTGAAATTCTGCACCTCAGGAGAAAAGGGGTTAAGATAATTAGCCTATCATAGAAATGTTAAAGATTTCTTGGGTGTCATTGTGGTATACTGAGATCCTTATTCAGTATTCCACAATTTCGTTTCCTGACAACGAACACTTCATGCAGGTACTAGAGAATCCGTATTTTCTCATTTCAGCCAGCAGTATAATAACGATGTATTGTTTCGAATATTCTCCTACATCAATGGTATCAATTTCAACTCCAGGATGATAACTCAAAGGCTAGCTAGCCTACGTAGAAAATTGGGCTTCCATCCAATGTAACGTGCATTGAATCTTGGTTAGGAATATGTGACAACAGTCAAATGATATTGGCTTTAGGAAATTATATTCTGGCTTTCTTTTTCTCCGAATCGAAAAATAGAAAATACAACTTCTATGAAAGAAGTTAAATCGAAAAAACTTACAAACTCTTCATTTTGCTTTGGGTAAATATTTTCTATGTATGCATTCAATTTCCATAAGCTTGGTATACAAATTGAGCAAGAAAAAGCGATTTCTATGTGACCCAATGCCCGTTGTGCCATATAGGTAAAAGAGTAGATGATGTTTCAGATGGACTCTTTCTTTTCTTGTGAATGAAACAAACGTCTTTGAATGATATACACGTACACCTCAGAATCAGAATAATGACATTCTAACAGTACTCATGGTGTTTGTAATCCTTATTCATTTCACTTCTTTCATAGAAATTGTAATTTCTATTTTCCGATTCGACTATTTCGCTAACTGTTCGCTCACTAGCGCCTTCACCAAAAAGTATGTCATCCGGTGCTTCAATTGCAAGATTTCCCTTCACCAAATCGTTAAAATTCCTATGATAACATTAGGTTTGTTGTTCCTGCTCAATGATATCCCAGACCAACCATTCAAAAGTAGTCAAATAATGCAACATGCGAAGATTTGAAAACACGCGCTGTAGTAGTGTTAGTTAAATCAAAGAAATGAAAAAATTGGACTGTAAAATCATGTCAATGTTTGGAAGTACCAATAGGAATGAAAAATGATTTTTCCTCATGAAAGGAAACAAATCCAACGCAAGATCGCGATCAACGAACCCGCACTTGGACGCAGATCTCAAAGTTACTTTCACCGATAAATTCACGTCACGAATAGACAACTCAATAAAAGACATAAGATGTACGATATTCTGCAAAAACAAAATATGATTGTGTTCATTTTCATTTTCCTTTTGATTGAAGATTCAATGATTAGAGCTGCCCTATGATATTTCTCATTAAGATTATCATTAATTTGCCTTCTTTGGGATAAAGTTTTGCGGCCCACCTAGTCAAGGGTCTTCAAGATTTCGGCCCACCAGTGGCTTTGAGTTTGACATGCATGTCTCAGACAGTTCGAAGTTGGTGCAAAGTTGTGAAGTGTAGAAGTCGAAACTCTACCAATACATAGCTGTGATATCAATATCATCAATCGTCATATGTTTCCTCAGTCGAAATATGAAATATCAGGATTGTTTCATTTCATTGACGCACTCAGAATATAACAAATCTCGAAGTTGTTAAAATATGACTAGGAAAACGTTAGCATAGCTGTTAGCATAGCTGACCGAATCATATAGTGGTTAAACAACAGCTCAACTCATGTCCAATTATACAAAATTAGGTTCAGGTCCAGTTCAGATGAACTCGATACAGTTAATAACCCAATCGAATCGTATGTTGCTTGACAACTGATATTGGATAACTTCAGCCACTACAATTTTGAAAACTAGCACTCAGAGTTTAATAGCCGCAATATGCTTCTGAATGGGCAAGATGAGACTCCTGCGATGGTTCGAGTGCTTGGCAATTTCAACTTCCAAGTATCTTGGGCTTTTAACGTTCAAAATTTTTTTTCAGTTCTCTCGTTCATGGTGATCATTCTCAAGATACAATACGATGTGAGTCAGAATATGTTGGTGCAACTCCAGTTGTTAACGAATATGCATATGTATACAGCGGTGTCATCTGCACGGTATTGGCAACATAAATCTTCTGCAATTTCGGGAAGTCCTCTGTGATTGAGGAATACTGATTTGGTGACAAGCCGTACCCGACAGGATACAAAAATACCTGTTGACCAGGTGAGTTCACAATTCAGGCTGGCATGCCTGCACTAAACAATTTATAGATTTATTGTTCATCCACACACAAATGGTGTATATTATGGAAAGCTCGAAGTGAACGGCACTAGATAGGAGGTCATGTCAGCCGTCATTCATCTAATTCTTTATTGATTGAATAAATTGAATATAATATCATATAATAATTATATTAAATATTGGATTGATGTAGATATTTCCTATGTTTGCTATATTTCATTCAATTGCCATATGCTTGCTATACAAATTGAGCAAGAAACGTGATTTATATGTTACACAATGCCCCTTCGTGCCATATGGATTGAGGAGTAGATTCAGATGGACTCTCTCTGCCTTTTTGTGAGTGAATCAAACATCTTTGAATGATATACAGAGAGTGTTTGAAATTTTTTTATTTAACTACTTCAATAGGAATTTCAGTTTCTGTTTTTTGATTCGGGGAGAAGAAACCCTAAAAATGATATCTCAAACTTCATTCCCCACAAAATACCCAATACCCATCACTATAACAATAATACTGGAAGAATTGTAAATAACTGGTTCAGTTATTGTATTACTGTACATGTCTCATAATCGAATTTCTCGAGGAGTGACAATAAACCGTGTTCAGTCAGAGAGCGGTTCCATAGTTGAACTTCCATTAAAACACAGAAACGCGAGATTCCCCTTTTGAAATGTGTCCTAGTGTTATCTAATATAGATAACACAACTTTAACTCAACTCATGTCATCACCAAAACTATCCGTTTCTATTCCTCGAAACACGAAACTGTACTAATTTTTGGGAATAACCTGCAATCATTGAAAGGGAATAACGTTCTCACTTACCAGAGGCAGATGATTAAAAGAACGCAATCAATGTTCAAACTAATCGCCATCATCATTGTGTTCACACAGTTCGATGAGCTTGCAAATCAACACTTATCTTTCTCCACTTTGTCAATGAATTCGGCTAGTGACGGCAGCGGCTTGGAGAAGTATGGCGTTCCAGATGGTATCGAGAGAGAGTGTCATGTAAAACACTGGCTTTTGTTTATTTTTTCTGCCAACTTTCGAATCGATCACCTCATGTATCCAAGCCATGATTTCCACAATATTTCACCTTCGAAAGACCGAAAAATTCTCAAATATAATCTCTGCCCCATTGCGTCTTCACATTCAAGACACCATGAGCCAGGCAGTTCACCATTGCACTAGTTCTTTATTCACGTTTACTATGGACTTGTACTTTCAGTGTGACTGTCTAATTAGTACTCGACTGATCTAAACTCTCCCACTCACAACGCAATAAGCAGTCACGTAGATACAAGAATTACCTGTGAATCTAGTAACCCTTGAAAACCGTGCCAAAATTGTAGTGATCAAATTTCATTATGCATCCATCTTCGGACTAAAAACAGATTTACGTCTTTCCCTTGACCCTTCTACGATTCGTACATTAGAGTTCAGTCTCTTGGTTCAAGTACATAATTGGGCCAAGTATTGCACACAACCTGATTCGACATGGCTGAATCTAACAAAAATACCTATCGAGCACAAATATAGATTCAGCTATCAGAGTCAAAAGCAGTTTGGTGTCCTCATAAATAAATGAATGAAGTCGTTAAGATTTTTTTCTGTGAATGGAAGGTGGGTTAAAAAATTCAATGTTTGAAGATTATCTATTTTCATATTTTTGGAACATCTGTATCTGGCTGTTTTGATCAGAAAATATGGAGTTATACTCGTATATATCTGTACCTGAATTATATACGAAGAATTCATGAATATAGAATGGATAGGAAACGTGAAAGCATTAAACAGAATTCGATGAATGGTGGACGACAATGGTCTCTGAAGCCAACTCTGAATGGGATGCTCAGCGAAATTCATCAAAACGAAAAATGTAATTCCAAGATTCATGATGTTCTCGATTATCACTATAAAACATTTCTCTCCTAGAAGAGTTTGTTATCAAGAATTTTTCTCAATGGCTTGGCGGATACCCATCTGCTGATCTGGATTGTTAGAAAAGTTCAGCTCATTTACGGAAAACTACTTTTTGATATATTTCTGATATCTCAATTTTGGTCTGTACTTATCGATGAAATATCATCAGTACTCGAAATACTTCAAGTAGATAAAAAAAGTACTGTAGAGAGCGTTTATGTATATAACAATCATGAGCGGTCTAGAATCAGATCCCTGTTGGACCTCGTGTTCGATATGTTGAAAATCAGAGTGCGTACTGTTCATAGTAACATCTTGCTCTATGCCATTTCAATCAACTCATATAATCGTATATCCTAATTCATATCAAAAACTTGATGGAAATATACTGAAAATTATTTATATCACTAGTTTCAGCCACAACAATATTTTTGATGATAGACAAATCTCTATTTTAAGTAGAAAAGATGCATTTGCTGAAAATCAAAATGATGAATTCTGTCAATGATTAAAGATTAAATAACTGAGTTCACTTATATTCGATAATGAAACAATTGAAATCATCTACCTGTCCTGCACATTCTGATTGCAAAATGTAAACAGAAGATCTTTTCGTTGAAACTCTTGCAGAGATATCGATTAAATAAGATTCATTGCATCTTGTATGTATTCAGAAACATAGTTCTCAGGTATGCTCTCAGGCTTGTGATCAGACTGCAGAGGCATTCAGAAATTTTTTATGTTATTTCTTGAACGGTACTTCACCCAACACTTTGAATTAGTGGCGTATATTATTCTCTTCGTGAGTGAATCAATTCCTGATATTCTGAAATGAAAAACCGCATTGACTTCATTTTGCACTCTTCTGATTGGAGTAGAATGTTCAAAATACAAAAATCCACCTTCCAATTGACAGCATTACACCTTTAGACTTGCGAGGGGTTTGGGAACTTGCTGGAAGTTTGATAGGTGTTTCACTGTCAACATTTGAAGAGTCTTCAATGTTTCCATTTTTCTCGATGAATAAAGTGAAAAGTTATTTGAAATGATATTCGCGAGTGATTTTTAACGAATGGTGTTCTTCAATAATTTTTTTTCGTTAATTGTCAAGCAACGATCAACAGACCTTATTGAAGTTTGAAGAGATTTGTGTTTCATCTAAAATTACCCCAATATTTGACACGAGTTTTCGGATTCGAAAAAGCAATGACAAAATAAATATGGTTGAAAGAGAGTCATCAGGTATCAAGTTTATCGCTACAGGTATTCATGAACTAGCATTTTATTTCAAATGAGAATGGAAATTCAGTCAATAATATAATTCCCAATGTATTTGTAGTGACCGGACCTTTAAACGAAAAGGATATTTTTCAAGGTTCGCATAATGTCAAAAGGAGCATTTTCGGATTATAGTATATACTGAAAGGGTCGGTGAAGATTGTACATGTCTGATATTCCTCCGTTAAATATCATTATGTAACTGAGGAAAACACTTTTATCCATAGTTTCAATTGCGTCATTACGACCTCTGGCAAAAAATCAGCTCCATCCCTAAAATTCATAATAAGATAAGTGACACCTCCCAACAATAATAATTAATAATCAGGTCAGCCGAAACAAATCAAATTTTGTATCAACAAATAAATCAGATCTCTTTTCTGAAGTTAACTTTCAACATCATCGAAATTTCAATATCTGGATTAGGAGCTATGACGATTGCATCGTGGGACTTTCCTTCTGGCGGTGAACGAGATGTCAACAAGGTGGCATGCCTTCATATTATGCAGTATTTTTCTAATAAATGACGACATGGATGAGTGGTGGACACTTCTCTTTTGCAGGAACTTCAGAATGATTATTTTATTTTTTATATATGAATGAAAATTAGTATTATTCGAAATATGAAATATTTCAAATAGCAAGCTTGTTTCATTTCATTGTTTCATTGATCCACTCAGAATATAATAAATCACGAAGTTGTTGAATATTGGTAGGCGATCGTACAATATAAATGATCGAATCATTTGTTGGTTAAACAACAGCTCAACTCAGGCCCTGTTGTACAAATCAGATTAATGTCCAGTTCCAATGAACTGTACAGTTGATAACCCAATCGGGTTGTATGTTGCGCGACAACTGATACTGGATTATTTGAACCACTAGAGTTTGTGAAACTAGCACTCGGAGTTACGTGAAATTATATAGTGAGTGAACTTGATGGTCGCACCAGGCTTCTGAATGGGCAAGTTGGTATTCCTGCGATGGTTTCGGTGTTTGTCAAATTCAACTCCCGAATATGCTGAGCTTTCTTGTTCTTCAACAAGTCTGTTCTCAACTCGCAACATCTCGAATATCTCAACATCCATAATTTTTTTGGGGGAGTTGAGTTCTCTCTTTGGTAATAAACGGCACCTCAACATAACACAAAATACCTGGCTAGCATGGTTTTACTCGATGAATTATCAATTATCTAGATAGGATGAAATTTATGTCAACCGTCATTCACCAAATTTTTTTATTGATTCAATACGAAGGTGAACAATTCCTTGATGCTTTGACGGTTCAGCCAGCACATTCTTCCTGCATTTACAAGACGGGTTACTTTCAATTGATTACATGTTTTTATATTATTTCTCTGATTAATTTTCCGAAATAAATTGATCTATTACACTCCTCGTGAAATATATTCTATGATCTGCTGCATTGATGAAACCGCTACTTTTTCTGGAATTGAATTGTGTATGACGTTTGAGTGCGACTTGCAGTATAGGAATTGCAAGACTCATACCTGGATAACTTTCCACTTGGAAAACAAAACTAGGGTGAATTTCTCATCAAGATCGGGGGAAGGTAATCTGGTGATTAAGTTTAGGATATTAGAGAATTCGCACTGGTGTATAACTGCAGTAATTCGTTTCAATTTTTTTTGTAAGTAGAGTTACTTTCAACGTATCGCAAGGCATGTTTCGAAAATTATCAACGAATGAAATAACAAAGGCGAACAAATGGTACATTAAAACAGCATCAACGAGAACCTATCAACTACCATTGGCTGTTTTTGAAACTGAGAATGCTCCGTGTGAAGCACTGTCGCTGATCCGAAGAAATCCCAGTTGCGCTTATGAGCAGCTTCAAATCCGTTAGTCAAACAAATAAACGTCTGAATTCAACTTACGTGTTACACCTTTCTCCAAGTCTTCGTAATATCCACAAAGCGCAAGTTGTTGGAGCACAGAATTCGGAAGCCGACACAGTTGCTCAACACGACGCAGCCGGGCGCAAATCAGTTCCACGTCTTTCACGTTACGATCACATGGCCTGAAACAAGAAAAAACTGAATGTTTCTCCCTTGTGATTCGTTATCTCGAAATGTAGGAAATTGGAAAGAAAATCACTTGAATGCAAGGACAGGGGCAACTTACAGACATTTTGTGAATATTGCAGAAACATTCCCATGTAATATATTTACAATTTACAGTATCTTCTTCCGTTCGCAATTAACTATTGGAATGAGAGAATAACTACACGAAGAATTCATGCCTGGAATAGATCTCTCAATGTTATGGGCACTGAATTCCCACGTTGTCAGACTAGTCGAGGGAATAAACAAGTGTGTAATGCTTGATATATCTGTGGCAATATTTTCTTTCGATATTTGTAACAAACCGCAATATTTTTCCTTGAGATAAGAGTCGGTTTTCTTTTCGTTGACCAGCTGACGAACGTCAAACCTCGGGATTAGAAACTTGTGAGAGCAATGGATTAACGAGGCCTCACCTTTCAACGTGTGAACCTCGGTCGTCCTCTTGACAGGTGAAATTTTTAGAAATTACCCTGTTATCTGCCATAAGCACGTCCATACCATAATATTTTGAGGTGAGGAACAGACACCTTCCACCATTGAATTATGAATTCACAAACATCCCCTTTTCGCCCAATAATATTGATTATGCCAATATATTCAGTACTTTACCATTATTGCGCATGGGTAGTGTTTATAGAAAGTTCTGCAAGAAACACCAGAATTTCTTATTGATAATTACAGAGTTGAGGTGGAAAATAAAGATAAAGTGAGTATTACTGGCATTTGATTTATGAATAAATGGGAGTTTTGGAGTTGATCTTATATCCACCAATAGTTTTTGCAACTCCCAATCCCTATATGATAATTGAGGTAAATATGTAGGGGCGGTGTATTTCGCTTTTGTATACAATTCAAAATATCCGAGAGAGAGAATAAACAAATCGTAGTGAAACTCTCAAGATTAGCAAGTCTAAGTATATAAAATCTGCCTTTTGAAGCAGCTGTATTGTTTAGTGCAGACTCGATAAATCCCCTCACCATCAATCAAAGTTTGATGCGAATATTTGGAAATGAAATCGAAAACATGGTGTAAAATTCAAAACTTGATTATCAAGCCCGTTTGAAATTGAGACATCACTCAGTACTCTCTTCCGTATAATACGTTAGAACTACAAATTTTATTCGAAACTTGTTTATCAAAATATATAAGCTCTCCTTTATGGAAAGTCATAAGTTTTATTAACGTGGCACATTAGTGGACTATCATATCTTTGGTCGAAATTGGAACTCTTGTGTGAAGAATCATATTTCTGTTATTGGATATGCATACTATTATTGTAATTCAAATGAAAAACGTTATATCAAATGGACGATGTGCAAAGTGAAGAAGAGAGAGAATGCATTCACATCACGTTCAAATTGTTTAACGCCTCGAATCGGGAAATGAAATCCTCAGGACACCTTTCTATCGCTGGATTTCACCCCATAGGAGTGCCACAAGTATCTCGTAACTCAGTTTAGTCGAGACAGAATGTGAGGAATGAAATAATTTCGTTTGAAGTCATATGTTGAGAGAAGGAATGATATTGTATCAGAAAACAGGTTTATAAAACCGCACAATACCCTATTCAAGCAGAAATACTAGATTTTCATTCAACATAAAAGTATATGTAATCAGGAAACGGTCCAGCGATGTAACATATTGTTAGCGGTAATATCAGAGCTTATTCATTGAATATGTTGGATAATTGGCTAAGAACAATTACCAAAGAATTACACATTCAACGGCTTTCCTTGCTAGGAATAGCACATTGTATGGTGACACTTTGTTAATTTTTACTCCACACGTCTAGGTTTCCGTAAGTTGCCATTCACAAGGAGATGGTAACTGGTTAGCGCGACACAACCCATTTTGAATTGCATTGATTTCCATAAGTCCATGAGGTAGGATTTGAAATTAAAATCTTGGGATTCGTTGGAATTTTAATTAACTCATCCCCCTCCATGGCAAGTTGAGTTGTATATAAAGAGATCCTTTTTCCATTCTGAAATTTCTTCGTCTCAGGATATTTTAAGCTCTTTGTAATTGCACATAATGAATTAGTAGAAATGGTATGATCTGAATTTCAACAAATAAGAGAAGAAAATTTCAATATGACGAGTTTTAGTGGATGAATGAGGAGTTTGAATTATTCGATAGTCAGTAGGAAATAAGGAAGCATGGTCTTCCATGAAACTGAACAGTTCCACGGTTCAAAACAGGGAGGATGCTCAGATAGTTGCACGTGCTTATCTACCTATATCCCGATGGTCTCAAACCCACCAAGTAGATACAATGAAGCCTCAGGTCGGCTAAAGACAAAAGAGACCCACTGTCAGCAGCAAGGGTTTATCGCATACCGTGCACCTGGAAGATATAGGTCAGTACCACCAAAAGATCCATGAGGACAAGGCTAAAGAAGCATGGAAGACACTGCAGATTGGGAAAAACTGACAAGTCGGCTGTGGCGGAACACGCACTCAATGAGGGAAACCAACGGATTCTGTTTGATAACGCGAAACTCATTGCCCCCAAACAGGGATACCATAGCCGACTAATACGGGAGGCAATATAGATCAACAAACACACGGATAATTCCAGCAAAGAAAAAGCTGTGAACCTCAACCGAATATGGAATCCCATTTTTAAAAGTTCAAGAATAACGAACATCATGACGGCAGGTAATACGGCAATTAATATTAATGAAAATTCTCCGAATTTAGATGAAATAATTATTGAATATTAATGAAAATTCTCTGAATCTAGATAAAGTAATTAGCACTTTAAACTACTTGAATCCATATAAATACGATTTACGAAGTCGTAATTCCCAGTCAGTGGAGTCAAACTCAAGATGTATGAGCCACTGAAGAAGCTAGCCCCGTCAGGAAGAAATTTCAAAAAACAACGGCCTTCAAACCCGAACAAAAGTAGTGATACGCCTTCACATTAAAAAAGTTCAACTAGAAAATATGTCTGGCACGTTTTGATCATCAGTTTTTGGCGCATCTTATGTACGAATATCATTATTATATATTCAAAAACAAGATCGAATGGAACTTTGTTGGACATACATAGATTTTGATATATACGGAATCAAAGATATGAAATCTCTTCAGTAAGCAATCCACTACCACATATTTGAGGGAACGAAAACTCAAAGTTGTCCATTCGTTGAATTGCTATAACGTGAGTGGGAAAATAGTATTCGAAATGATTACCATTGATTTTTATATCTTCTTGGACCCTTTAATTATTACAAGAAATCTTCGTCAAATCAATTTTGTTAATTTCAACATTTTAAGAAAGTTCAGAAATTGGTGGAGAAAACTGTTCCTCTGGAATGCTATAAAACAAATTCATGATACTGTTTTTGAATTCATGTAGTAGAATGAGAGAAGTCGATCTCTTAAAAACAGTTCTTGAAATACAATGGGGAATAACTTTGGGTTCTCCTGCAGTTGAAATAGAAAATGCGCTACCTTAACATCAGTAAGACGCTACAGAGTGCTTCGGCACCCAAGATAATTATCCAACCCTTGTCGGAACGATGTTCTTTTTTCTAGGCACATTCGATACAGTGTTTGATGGAGGGAAAAGAAAAGGGAAAGATATCTGTCTATTAGTTCTTGATAATGAAGCTTGGAGGATCGAAACGTCGAACACCAAAACATCATGCACACGGATCAATTTCTGACGGAGCTATCATCCATTTTCAAGAATTCATTTATGATTTATCACCCGTTGAAAAAATACACTCGGCGCGCGCTTCGCTAACAAGGTTAGCATTTTCAGGAGAAGAAAATTGATATCAATCCATATAGTATCAATTTTCTTTTCCTGACGATGCTAACCTTGTTAACCAAACGCGCGTCAGATGAAAAAATATCAGTTTGGTGTTGTTGTAATTATTGATCTCTAGGAGAAGTCTCAACTTTAACACCAAAGGTTCAAATCTCATCGTTTAATGGTTATGATTGAAAAAATTCACCTCTGTACTTTCATGTAGTTTCATTTTTTTGCAATTACCAAACCGTTTTTCATAGCAGAACTCGATGACACGTCTTTCTCAAGCCAATCCCACTAATAACTCTTCTACTATGAGGAAAAAAACCCTGTTCCGGAATCAATTCTTTAATATTCTTGAAAGTGTTTTCAAATACTTGAATTTTCATGGTTGTGGTTCTTGTAAACCTGACGAGTGAGCGTTGAGGATTTCTACATGAAATACATAAAATGGCCTTAAAGTACACTGAAATTATTAGAAGTTTAGTTCAGTTTTTGAATAAATACTGCATCTACGATTTTGCATTCAAGAACATTTTTCATTTCTGATTATATGCTGAGTGGAAATATCATCGATTATACATACTTGTTTAGCAGGAAAACCTCAAATGCAATATTATAAGTGACATAGAATAATCCGATGGCCCATTATTATCGAGCTCGTTGAGCCTCATCAAGGAGTCGTTAGTATCAAAAGCCCAAAAACCGGATAATCAGCGATGATATCGAAGACCAAATCATTTCCTGGTCAGTTTTCCATAAAAATGGAATCGACATCATTCCATTACGATGATAGAATATTTCATAACCTGAATTCATATAAATGAGTGTTTCTATTATGTAATTTTTCCAAGTATAAATTAATAACAATAATACTGGATATCAATTTTTGATCATGAACTGATGTTTTTGTACATATGAAACCGAATATGAGTGTAACTCATTTCCGATGTCTGAGCCTCTGAAGAAGCTGGCCACTCGCGTTAGGAAGAAATTCCGAGAACGACGGTCTTCAAGCCCGAAGAAAAGTAGTTATACCTCGGCCGCGAAAGCCTTAACCATTCGGATATGAGTATCTCATACTCAGTCCTAGGTCGAACAAACCTGCTGAAAAAATAGTACTGTGTATAGTACATTCACGGGCGTAGTCAGATTTTGATATCGGAGGGGGGGGGGGGGAATTCAAGAAAATAAAAAGACCAAAAGTACATAAAATAACCCCTATATTCATAAAAAAATTGAGAATTGGGGGAATCCTTTTTTGAGCAGTGGTACAGTATAGACTATATACCTAATAAACTTCTCTATGGACAATAAGAAAATAACGTTCTCTTATATACGCATTACAGAATTATTCTTCTATTTTTCTTTTTGAATATATCCACTACTTGACTTGTGTCAATTTCTATCATATATATCGTGAATGTTCATGAGAGCCAAGCCGTTCAGTCTGTTTCACTCGTTGTGTTCCTCAAGTAGTTTTGCATTATTTTGTATATTTGCAACAATGTGTAAATATTTGGATATAGTCTGTCTTTTATTTTAATTTTATGAATGTTAATCTTAACTGTTCGGGGGGGGGGGTTAAACCCCCAGAACCCCCCCTGGCTACGCTCGTGAGTACATTCCTCATTGCTGTGGAATGAAATTTCTCTATATGGACCAAACTATCAGTTATGACATAGTTCATCGGGAGCGAATACTTTTTTCAGTCATATACTATATGAACAAATACAGGTTCATGTCTGATGGAAATAATATCTGGTGTAATATTTGAACTCAGAACTAGACATTTCAAGATTAGACTGCTATTGAGCAGAAGACATAACATTAAGATGTCCCATTTGTTGAAAGGGGAGAAGAGTTGTTTTTTGCGATAATACTCTTGTTATCTCTCAATTAATGAACATAAAGAGAATACTCAGCTATATAAGTATCAAGTTCAACTATTCTTAAAAGTGGAAGTTGAATGTTATTTTTATCCTTTCAGTAATAACTAGTACTTTAGCTCAAATATGTGTAATAATGACCAATAAAAACAAATATTATGAAATGAAAGTAGATTATACCGTGAGTCAATAATGACAGCTATTATTCTCGAGAAATTATTACGAACCGAGCCGCATCAGCCGCGAAGGAGTAATATTCCGAGAGAATAATAGTCATTATTGCGAGTAGTATACTCTGCTTCATTTACGACTAATATTTTTATCATCAATAAATGATTCTTCAGTTATATACACAAACACTGCCTACGCATTTGACCCTGACACTTTGGAGTTTGGTTATATGGTTTCAAATGGAAATATTCAATTCTAGAAAATTTGTGATAGAACTACAAGAGGGAATAAAGGCAGAGACTATTGATCCCTCGCCATCATTTCCTAAGGAAACAATATATGACATTATACTGCAGAACCCATACGTATAATACTTACATTATGTAGTAGTCTTAGTGAAAATCAATCATAAACCATAAAGCTGCTCGAATATTGGTTCCCGAGGAAATGAACCTCGGCGATAGAACCTCAATTTTCCGGGCTATTTCCACACTTATAGCTCGAACTAAAATGTTCAAACTAGTCTTTCGGACTGAAATGCTAAAAGTATAAATTCCATTTTCATTCCGACCGCCCATTATATCAGAAATAATATATCCATAACTGTGAGAAGTTCCACAAATACACATTTATCAAATTCTATTACTTTCGAAAGTAATTATGAAGTGAAATATATAGATCATCTGTCACAGGAAATATCATTCTGCTCGGCTTATGTCTTGCTGCCGGCTATCGCTCAGACAGTCGAGAGTGTGTTCAAATCCCTCTCACTGATCACACGATTATACCCAGCATTCCCTCGGTAAACCCATTTCGACTCGAGTAATACTATGTTTGATTCAGATGCGGAATCTTCATTGTTCACGAGAGAAAAATAGTTTTCATCCAGAAAAATAGTCCATCGACATGAATGAAATAAAATGTATATGGAATATAGTGAAAAACAAATAGCTATTACTTTTTCAGTGTGCATCGTCGATTGTATTTCGGATTAGAATATTGGGATTGGGTCTCATTCCTTCAAAGAAATAGCTATTCATATTCAGCTTTCATAGTTTTTCTAAACTCATTTTAATAGTCGCAGCTAGGTTTCGGGAAAAGCTCTTGTTACGCCTGCAACGAGCACTTCATGTAACATATCCGTCTATTTGTGCGATACTGGAGTCTGTGACCATGTTTTAGGGATCAACAAATTCAAAGAAAGAGTCGACCGAAAGTGCTAAATACAGTATGGCGTCAAAAATGTTTATTAATAACTTCTCTGCAAACGCATAATTTTGATCGATTTCATTTATTTTCACATTATTGAGCACCAAAATCTTGTTTCAAGGACAATTTGGGAATCAGGAAGTACAAAATTCAAAATGACGGATATCACGCTACATGATACACCCGTCACTTATGCGGAGTCTTTTTGTCAAAATGAGAAACTAGGAGACTGATCATTGATGTCGTCACATTTTAGGGGGAGGTAGCCAGTAATAAAGTAATGATACTGAATAGGTGCGTCAAGAAGGGGAGGGGACGGTGAATGTGGCTTCAAATTTGTCTGGTGATTTATGAATGGTGCCTCAAGTAAGTAATGAATTCTTATCCATCTTCTTGCACAAGTTGTACTCGAAGCGTGTGGTGGAGGGTGCTAGAAAGCTGAAGAATAACATCTACATCCTCTTTAACTTATATCACCATCTTTCAATTGCAGGGGTTACTAGGACTAAGCGTCCAAGAGGCTTTGCCCCTGTTCGTCGCATGATTCGCAAATCTGACGTGCCGTTTCCGACCAACATGAGCTCCTTGAGACTGGCTTAGCAAGATTTCGCAGTGAGCGGGCTCTAAAATTCGATTTTGCATCGGTAGAAGTTATTGGGTCCGGAGGTTTTGAAGAGGAAACTCAAATCAGGTCACTCACGGAGAGACAGGCACAAGAATGATCCTTCACGCTCTGAATATGGATGCTGAGAACGTAGTTGTTCATCACTTCGAGCTCATGAAAGCTTCTCCATGCTGTCCGATGAGTGGGACATCTAAAGAAAAAAAACTTCATGATATTCATGGAAAGTTAGCTCCAGAACATGCTTCCCACGCTTCAACGGGCAGTGATGGGACATTAAAAAATTCTAATTCGTAGCCCACCGCACCTAAAGCATTCCAAGGCTTTGCCTGCACACTTCCAAGCGGCCCTGAATGGCTATTCAGGAACGTGCAATCACCAATGCACAGAAGTTTTGTATTCAGCATTTTTTCAAGGTACATAAGGTGCCGTAGTTTTCAATGTGATTCCTGGTCCAGAGAGGCTGGTGCGGAGGTTGAGACAGCAGGTGATACAAAAAGCACCATGTATGGACGGGTCAGGCAAATGGAGCTGTTACCACAACGAGTGACTTGCGGGAGCATCTCGTTCTACCCACATTTCGTAACACCCACAGTGCATAACACCCAAAGTGCGTAACACCCAAATGTCATAACACCCAAATTTCGTTATGCCCACACTCTCCGAATATACCCGAATGATGCGCTGTTGCCAAATTCATCCTTCTTTTAGGTTAGGTTAGTTAGGTTAACAGGGTTGGGTTAACAGAAATTTGCAGAATATCCGTTAAATTTAGCAACAGTGCATCATTCGGGTATGTTCGGAGAGTGTGGGCATAACGAAATTTGGGTGTTATGACATTTGGGTGTTACGCACTTTGGGTGTTATGCACTGTGGGTGTTACGCAGCACACCCTGACTTGCGACCAATTATCAAGTAAGTAAATTAATACAGAAAACTTTTTTTGAAATTGTTCCTTATGATGACTTTCATGTATTGGGAGTCGCCTCATCTTCAAATGGTATCGTTAATGAAGAATATGGGTGGATTTACCACGCCAATAAGCAAATGTGTAATTTGGGTTCTTCCGATAACTATTCTAGCATATTGGGGTCTACGTATCGGAAATACCAACCGACTGGATAGTACTATAGTTAACCCTGCACTTACTAGAGTTGAAATAGCAAATGAACTCGAAAAAGCAGTGAGTCGCCCCGGAGTGCTACGTCAATCATCTGAACAAGGAATTGCCCTCTGGGCTCACTCAAGAAAGTGTTCGGTAAGAAGATATTTGAAAAAAATCGACTTTTATTAGGAACATCCAGGAGAAAGACTCGTGGAACCCAGCTGTTCAGTGGTATCATGCTTTCTGCTTAACTCTAGGCCATAAGTTACCGCATTGAGATTTGAACCATCTCATCGACTTTCTTCAGAATAGGAATATTCGGTGAATAATGACAGATTCGAATCCTTTTCATGTGCTTCATAATCTAGCTGAACTTGAGAGTGGTGGTCTAGCGGTCTACGGCGCTGTCGTATATTCGATGGGGCTTTTTCACTGCTGGTTCAGAATTTCTCTCGCTGGCTTGGTGCGATAGACAACTGTTGGTCGCCTTTATACCCAACCCTAGTTGGTAAATGGAATAACTGAAAATTTCACGGCTGCAAATAACTCTTTGTTTGATTCATATTACTCCTTGCTTCACAATGAAAAATTCTTCCGTAAAAAACAAGCAAAAATAATATCATTTGTTGGAGTATCAACGGATCAGCATGTGATGAATTTTAAATTTATGAATAATGGAATCTTTCCTAATTAAAATTCAGCGCATTGATTCAACTGAATCTATTAGTTGTTATCGATGAATTTAATTGAATTTGAAATAAATGATGTGCATCACGCGTTGAAATGAGTGAATGTGTCTCACTTCCGAATTGATATCGAAATCAATATTAGACCTGA
>JAVJAQ010000016.1:0-11039 GCA_032362365.1 Zygogramma bicolorata | reverse complement strand
TCCGTTTGTTCTCCTAAGCAAACAGTTACAGGTTAGGTTAGCTTAACACGTGAATTTTCGCTTACAGAATACTTTACGGTCTACGGCATCAGTTCAAAAAAAAGGTTGAGATAATTTGCGATGTTGCCAGATTTTGTTTATTCTACCGTAAAGTGTATATCCGAATAAGTAATTTTTTTTGTTGCAGGTTCGTTGTCTAGGAACATTTCATTTGCGAGAAATGAACTAGTTGAGTTCCTAAGGAATTGTCCATCGCCAAATTCCCAAGAAAAGTGTACTTACCTATATACTATATACTATGTATCTCCTCACTGAGGCAGGTATTCTACCCGGACTCATGGTTCTTATAGAGTTCTGTGGAACCGGAGATAGTGACTTCTACCTCTGCATGGGCGAGTCTTTGTTTCGGGTGATTATTCGGTTAGTACATTCGAGTAAATGTCAAGTTGCAAGATTCAATCAAATACATTAGTTTTGAATATCAGAGCTAACTATTATAAAGTGAACTTGATTGGGATTTAGCATATCCAGCAACCTTTTACATCAAATTTTATTGGAAACTCACGAAATTTTATTGAGGAAGAAGAGCTATTGTTGATATATAAAAACATCTCTAGGAAAAGTTCCATATAACAAGAAAGTTAATTCTTCAATTCATTTTTTAGAATGTCACAATTTTGATATAAATCGAAAAAATATTGATGAAAGTTAACTTCATCACCCACCACCGCTGTTTGAATCGGCATATTCGTGAATTAGTGCTCTAATACAATAATGTATTCATTTATTTCTTAGTCTATTGTCAAATAATTCTATGAAGCGTTCACTTAATTGTGATTAATTGCTTTCATTCTATCCAGCCAATTCATAATTCTCTGATGATTAAATGGAGTTCACCATAAGTTATTTGGGTAAATCAGGATGTTTCGCGAACACAAGCAGTTGATATCAATTACAATCCCCAGTTTTCGTAATGAGTTTCACGTTGAAAAACTTTTCAAGGGCGAACTCCGTTTGATTGTTGTAATGAAATAAAAATACTTCGAGGAAATAAGCTCCGGGAAAAAATCCTTCATTGAATTTTTTCATCTGAGTTTGTGTAAGAAACTGATTTTTGAGATAATGAATTTATAATTTCTCTTTGAAGCGGGATATGCCTTCGTTCTTGATGCGCAATATCTTCATTAATTTGATGGCTTATAACAAAAATAAATTCACCACTTAGTTGATATAGTAGATTGAGTAACGGGAAGAATAAATAGCCTATTACACAAGAGTGAAAATTGTGGGCATGAGGCGTTAGCTGAGAGAGATAATTCGCGAGCGCACGTAATTGGCCTTAATCTCGAGTTGCCCACTATACTTTTTCTACTCCCACCATGCTTGTGCGATTATCCCTGGTGGTGTAGTGAAAATTCCATCGTTATCACCCATTTCCAATGATCGACGAGTATGTAAAACAATTGATTTCCGACTCACGGATATAACTAGATTCAGTACCAAAACATGATTTTTGATTCAATTTCACGGAGAATTTGGATGAAAAATTTGGGTTGAAATTTACATACTCCACTATTTCGCAATAAAACTTCCGGAAACGCCCGCCATCAATTCAGAATACACGTGTGTTCTAAATAAGTCATTACCTAACAGCTGTCAAATAGGTAATGAACGGTTCAAAATAGTGGGTAGAAAAACATTTTTGTGTTTTACCTTTCATTAGTCATTCCATATTCTCTGATATGTCTACCAGTGGTCAGTTTTCAATTCGATTTCATTTAAAACATACAGTGAGTGATGCACAAAATCAAACAAAAAGATATTTCATTGATCGAATGAACTGAACTAAGGTATCTTTCATGCAGTTCAGCCTCAACCCGATTATTCCATTAACTATTGACACTCCATTTAGCTCACCGGGCAAGTGGATTTGAAATTCCACATTCAGCCATTCCATTACTGAATTATTAATTTACTGAAGGCGTGAGATGTATGAGATGAAATAATTTTCCAAAAATATCAGTAAAGATATCAAATGACATTCACTGAAGCTTTATCTTTCTATTTCAACAATGAGGTTTAGGTAGCGAGTGTAACACAATAATCAGGTACCTACAGCTTGTCCAATCCATTTTGGCACAAACTTAGATACTTTTCCAGTTGCACACTGGTAGTGTAGACCACGAAGAAAAAAAACCTTTTAGCAATAGATTCCAATGCAGTGAACACATATAAAAGGTGTTTTTTCATCTTAGTATACTTACACAGAGATTGCTAGGCATTTACGTTATTAGTTCTGTGCCAAGATGGATTGGATGAGCTGTACTCTAGAAAAACTGGCAGAATGAATTATTCATTTCTGAAATTATACAACAGATCCATTTTTTAATGATTTTCGAAGAGAACGATGGAAAATGATAGTCTGAGGATTGTTAATTTCGAAAACAGACATCACTTTATTATTACATTACTTTTGTGGAATAACTGTATTCTCATATGAATACTTATTGTTGTTTGTTTCAGAGTGAACCCCGAAGATTACAGTACAGTTTTGGACGCATTTACTCTGTTAGATCAAGCGTTCAAAATACTCCAGTCTATGACTGTAAAAAAAGTGTAAACTGTGTATTTATCCCATACAGCACCAATTCGTATGAAAATTTGGATATAAGTTCTCCTTACCCTCTATTTCAAAATCTACCCTGTGCCGAGGGATGCTTTTTTGGAGGGGGGTAAAAACCACCCCTATTCGAAAAAATATATCAAAATTTTAGTTTGGAGCAAGTAATAAACTGAAATCATATTTATATCAGTAAAATCAATCAATCGATAATATTCAATGTAATTTATGGATCAGTAATCAGTATCAGCCCTTAACACCCCCCCCCCTTACAGACAGAATATCATCAGAAAATATTGATTTACATGTTATGCAGTTATTCAACTTATTCAGTAGTTATCTATTTGCATTCAATTTGAGATTCAGCTTCTGTCTACCATCTACTTCAAAGTTGAGGTTGTGCTTAGGGTTGATTTTTATTCATCAGAGGTGAAAACTACCCCTATTTAAAAAAAAAATTATAAAATACTAGTTTTGAGCGTGCATCTGTGAATACGTTGAATAAACCTTGATACCTAAAAACCACCCTCATGATAGTTTTCATTAAAAAATTATATAGTAATTCTAATTAAGTAACTGGGAAACCCAACTGTATAAAAATTCAGATTGAGACTATACTTCAAAGTTACCTCTGTACTCGGGGTTGCTTTTGATTTTTTAAGGAAGAAAATTACCCCATTAAAAAACGGTTAAGTTTAGATTTGGATGTGTGATCGATTGAAGTAATCTTCAATTGTATTTAAGATATTTTTCAACAACTTTTTATCAACTCCACTTCGAAATACAAGTACCGACTGGCTAATAAAACATTTAGACTTTTCAATTGTCTCATCGAATTTTCTCGGCAACCCAATCATTTATTCATATATATGTATATATATATATATATATATATATATATACATATATATATATATATATATATATATATATATATATATATATATATATATATATAAATATATATATAAAATACATACAGTTCCACTAGGCCTGAAATATAGTTACTATGTGTATTCTTCAATATACTAATGTACATACTCGAATTTCTACAACAATTGTTTTTTGGTTTTTTTCCCATAACTCGCTTAGTCTTCAAGCAATCAAATCCACCAAAACAGTATTTTGTGGCTTTTTTCGAAAGTTTTAAGCTCATTAACATGATTTTTTGTTTCAGATTATATTTTTGAAAAGGTCCATGCTGAAAGGGCTCAAAAAAGGTACTTTGAGCAGCTTCAAGCTCATTCACATGATTTTTTGTTTCAGATTATATTTTTGAAAAGGTCCATGCTGAAAGGGCTCAAAAAAGGTACTTTGAGCGAACCCTCACAATATTTAACTGGACATATCTTACTCTATTTTCATCCTGCAGGAAATAATGAAACACCAACATTTTCAAAGTAGAAAAACCTTCAATTTTGTACTCCAGAAAATTCTGCATGTGATCAATACTTTTCGAGTTATTTCGAAGAAATTGTGATTTTTTGCTGAATTACGTATATGATTTTTTCTCTTCAATCTCAATTTTTTCCAAAACTACGTACTTTCAATTGATGAAAAACCCAGAACTCATTATAAGAAAATGGATGAAGTGAATTATGGAGAAACAACGATTTTTTTCAAAGTGGGGGAGGAAGAGAGGATGAGTTAGTTATTCACAATTTTTTTCAACGGAAAAATAGGATTCAACATAATTTCCTCCATACCTCGGTCAGTTCTGATGCTGGACACTTTCATAAATAATAAAAATAAAGGATTTTTGAAGGACTTCAAAAAATGTCTGATGAGTTTTTTCCGAAACATGCATTGGTTTTTGGTGATTGTACGTAGAAACTTTCCATTTTGGCATTTGAAAATACCAATCAACTTTCAACAGGCAATTAATCAGTTTGTATTGGGTTTGCATACATCACAAATAAACATTCGCCTTCGGTTTTTCAGGAGCTATAATTTTGAAAAGTATTGCTTTTCAGAAAAAACTTCATTGAACAAAAAGTGTTCAGAATTAGTCAATCCATTGATTTCCGCACTTATTTCCAATAAAAAAAATGTCACCCCCAAGAAGGGGTGGCATCCACCCCCAGGGAGAAAGCAACCCTCAGCACAGGGTACATTTTGAAAAAGAGGGTATGTAGATCCCGCATCCAAATTTTCATGCGAATCGGTGCTGTATGGAATAAATACACGGGAAAATGGTCATAGACTGGACTAAAAATATAGTTGCCCTCGGTGAGCTATCAAACAAGTCGCGATTGAAGAGTGAATGTAACGAAGGCTGGGAGTCTTAATGTTGAGTGCAAACTGCATATAAGAAAGAAGCAGTTATCTTGATCAGTTGGCTGTGTGCTAGGGCAGGGGTGGTCGGTTAGAACTAGAACATTGTTAGTTATCACATGATGTACTCATTTACAGGATTTGTTAAACAATTATAAATGCTTGGTGTGATGATAATCGTAAAAAAAAAATTAGTCAACTAGACAATCAAAACGTTATGATAATCAATACTGGTACCCATTACCAATGCATTATCATTTTCCAGAGCAACACTTGATATGGAGGTTACCGCGTTTCTTTGTGTGATTGAAGAATTCCACTAGAAGAAACGCAGAACATTTTCTGAAAATTCAATCCAAAAAGATCTCATTTGGACGATTCTACAGAGAAGGAAGTTGAACCCAACTTTTTGTCACTGTTGCTCAACTTTATTGTGCTGGAATGGAAACTCCCAAATCATACGAATGAAACAGTAAACAATTTTCAATATATATTTTATTGTATATTATATAATAGTGCAGTTAGCAGTTTTTGGAAATCTGGGTTATAATGGTCTAATAACTCAATCGAAGGATTGATATAACAATGAATAATAAACATTATCACATTTCATATAAAATTTTTATAATCATTTCGACATTCATTCACTGAAACACGTCAAACTGTCATGGTGTCTCGAATGACGGAAAAATCTGCAAAACAGCAGCTGTGTTTGATCGAGCTTTGTGTGTTTCGGAATCCAAAATGAATTCTGAATATTATAAGCACTGCACAGTAGCTCAATAAGAGAGTACAACAAACAAAACACCGAAAAAACTGTTTATTCATGTGCCTAAGAACCAACAAATACGAAACAACTGGATACAATTTGCAAGATGGGACTCAGATGTTTCTTCAATGTATTTTTGTGAAGACTATTTCGATGTAAGTTATTTGTATAGTGTTGAGTTTTTCATACATGGCATATCTGAAGAAAAAAGTTTTTCATCTTAATTGAATATTTTTTGAGACTGGTGATTAGTTTCGATTTTGTTTCTATACTTTGCCATGACTTTTTGTACGTTGCTAGGAGAGTTATATAGAATATTATATTATGGAATCTGTTTCACAAATACGGATGAATCCATGTTTCCCAACCACTGAAGTTAATGCATAATTGGATGGTTTGAAATGTGTTTTTTTTATCTAAATGTAGCAAGTAGGTATATATGACGTTTAGATTATCTATATCTTTCCTTGAGTTGATGCAATTAGAATCTTTATAGATATTTATCATTTCTAAAAATATCCTCTTTTGTGTGTTATTATATTATTTATATCTAAACTTGCTACATTTAATTCATTTATTAATCCCAAGAAGCATTACTGCTTATAGAGGAATATTAATAAAGAAAACTTTATATACATTACAAAGTAAAAAAAAATATACAATACAAATCGAAATGAAAAAAAAATAAGATAAGCAAATCTATACATTTAAGACCTCATAAAAAAAGTTGTGATCAATTTAGTCAAATCTGAAATAGTTGTGGATGTGGATAATATTGTAATTACTGTTTCAGTATTAAGTGACTTTTCAATTCATTTTTGAATTTACTTTTCAACATGATATTTCTTAAATTTTGTGGTATTTTGTTATATATATATCTATTCCTTGGTAATATATTGAAGATTTGCCAAAGTTAGATTCAAATCGCAAGGAATTTAGGTTATTCATATATCTTGTTTGATGATCATGAATATTTGAATTTTGATCGAAAACTAGAGATGAATGTTTTTTACCAAACTTAACAAAATGGATGAAGGAGACAATTTTGAGTTTGTATAAAAATTGAAGATTCAATAATTGCTTTGGTTTGTAAAGATCAACAGACGGTTCTGTGAATGGTAATTTATATTTACATTTTATTGCTTCATTTTGTAAAGTCTGTAGTGGTTTCATCGTAGAAATATTTGCTGTTCCCCAAATGGAAATCAAATACTGCAATTTAGAATATATTAGACTGAAATATATCACTTTCAAATATTTGAGGGGAGTATAGTGCCGTATTCTATAAAGAATTCCAATCAATGGAGAAATTTGTTTTCTCAAATGGTTTATGTGATTTGACCAAGATAGGGTTTCATCAATATATATTCCAAGAAATTTAGTAGTTGATGTATGTTTTATAACTGAATCATTAATTTTTATAGGTAGGAGAGAATTTGTTGAAATTGTTCTTTTTGATATGAACATTATCGAGGATTTTGAAATATTGAGCATTAATTTATTTTTATTAAGCCAGAAAGATATTGTTTTTAAATCATGTTCAATTGCATATTGGATTTCAGATATTTCTTTTGCGAAATAAACAATTGTTATATCATCTGCAAAGAGTTTGATATAGTCCAGCAGCCACCGCCTGATTTTTCGAGTGATTAATAACAAGCTGAATCTCCGTGAGTAGGTTCGGTTCGACAAGACGCCCAAGTTTTCCCTCTGTGAAAATTCTGGCTAGAGGTAGCTAACGTAGTGCGTAGGTGTGAAACATGTCGATTCGGCGGGGTGTCGAAATTGTCGGACTAATAGTGAGTTTTTTATTCACATATTGAGGTATAATTGGATAATACACTCGGAAAAACAATTGTCCTAGAAATGGATGGTTTGACTGGAGCGTCCTCCACTCCGAAAAACGAGGTCATAAAAATTATCAATAACCAGCTGTTTTTTTTATGCAGCTTAGTAAATACTTGTATAATGAAATGGCCACATAGTCCTACAAATTTAGTGGCACGTTTTCCTAGTCCTACGCTTGGAAGTTGTCAATACCACGGTAACACTTTTTTCACACCTGCGCACTACGTTAGCTACCTCTAACGAGAATTTTCACAGAGGGAAAACTTGGGCGTCTTGTCGAACCGAACCTACTCACGGAGATTCAGCCTGTTATTAATCACTCGAAAAATCAGGCGGTGGCTGCTGGACTAATATGTCCATTCAAGTTTAATTTCGATATCGAGTTGATATAGATCAAAAATAGTATTGGTGCAAGAATTGATCCTTGTGGAACACCACAATTCACGATTTTCAGATAATCTGTTGTATTGCCAATGGAAACAAATTGTTTTCTTTCTTTCAAATAACTGTTGAACCAATTATGAATATTACCTCTTATACCAATATGATATAATTTATTCAAAAGTATATCATGATTGACCATATCAAAAGCCTTTCGCAAATCAAATGATAATATTCCACATTTATAGTTGGAGTCAATTTTGACTTTTATTTGTGATATCATGTCCATGGCGGCTGATTCAGTATCACTGGATTTGCGAAATCCATATTGCTCAGTATGTAATAATTTTAATTTGTCTACATAATTTCTCAATCTTATATCCATAATTTTTTCAATGATTTTTGAGAATATAGGTAAAATTGATATTGGCCTATAATTTCCCAATTCAATTTTTTTTCCACCCTCAAATAATGGTTTGATTTTAGCTATCTTACAATAACATGGAAATATACCCGTTTCAAAAGATATGTCAATTAATTTAGTTAACAATGGCACTATTTCAGCTTTGACTACCTTAATAACTTTGACGTTGATTTGATCATATCCTGTAGATTTCTTGTTATCTAGTTCATCGATTAACTCTCTAATATATTGTTCATCAGCTGGATTCAAAAACATGGAAGAACTGTGTGGTATGTAATCCGTAATAATTTCATTTTCATTACCAGGTATATCTTTGGCCAATTTTGAACCAATATCAGCAAAGTATTCATTCAAGTGTTTGCAAATTTCCATTTCATCAGTAATCTTTTTTCCGTCTATTTTGATGTAATCTATATTTTGATGGATGGTCTTATCTTCAAATGTTCTGTTATATAGGAGAGTATTTATGGTTTTCCATATTGCTCTTGGAGACGTATCTTCAAACATTTCTTGGAAGTAGGCTTTCTTTGCTTTGGTGATCGCTTGTTTGACTGATTTGTTGAAATGTTCATAAGAATATTGGAAATGGAATATATCTGGATTTCGTTTCTTTTTATAGAAAAATTTGTCCCTCAGTTTTATCAATTTGGCAATTTCATTATTGAACCACGGTTTCGAATCTGATTAATATTTGGTTTTGATATCTTTGCAGTTGTTTCTGAAAGTTTCAAGAATTTTGTTGTAAATTTCATCAGGAATGCGACTGTCAGATAGTTCGTGTTCCAGTAATTTCAAATCATTTTTTAATTTTTCGAAGTTGTGAAATTTTACATACCGATGCTTAGTATTGTGTCTTTGCATCATTGATTTTGAATCAATTTCTGCAATGATCATTTTGTGGTCACTGAATTCTGTATTTACAATTGATATTTTTATTGATCTATTGGAGTTAGTTAAAATGTGATCTATTATTGTAGCACTGTTCTCTGTCTCTCGTGTCGGTATCGTAGTATTGCACTGGATGAAATTATTGGAATTGTGAATATCTCTGAATAAATTTGAGTTTTTTGTAGATTTTGAAATATCAATATTGAAATCTCCGAAACAGATACATGTTTTACTATGGATATTAAAATTTTGAAGTTCTTCGTCTAAATATTTCAAGATGACCTCAGTATTCTCACTTGGTGAATGATAAAGTCCACATATGATCATTTTCTGTGGTTTGATTTCAACTGCAACATATGAACAGATCGTATCTTCTTTCTTGATTATATCGAAAGTAATATTATTTCTCATAAAGATACCAACACCTCCCCCACGTTGAATTCTTGAGGAATAAACGGCTTTGTAATTTCTTATTTCATAATAAATTTCTTCCTCTTTCTTTAACCATGTTTCAGATATCACAATGATATCAGGATTTAGATCTTCGGTTATTATTTCAATTTGATCGAGTTTGTTTTTCAAGGACCTTGCATTCAGAAATAATACGGTGAGCTTTCCTGGAGTTGTATCAGATTTGTATTCCAAAAGTGATGAATATTCTGAAACTGTCACATTATTGTTTGAAACCATAATTTATATGAGATTGATATAATTTTTGGTAATATTGAAAAGTAGGGCATAACTGATTGTCTGCTGCGTGTTCCGTATTATATTTCGTATGATATTTCGAATTTGAGTCCATGCAGTTTCGACATATAGGTAAATCGTTTTTATTGGGACAATTTCCTAATTTATGATTGAAGGAGCAATGAGCGCATACAACTTCATTTCGGCATTTGTGTGCATTGTGTTTCCATCGAAAGCAATTGAAGCATTGTGATAATTTATTGCCATCGTAAATTTTGCATACTTGCCAGTCAATGGAGAGTTTCGGATTATCATTCGTGAACATTTTGTGGAACAGATTCTCACTGATTTCAGCATAAGCAGTATATGAGTTTTTTTGATCTACAAATCGTATATTAGTAATTGTGAAGTCTTCTCCATCAATAATCTTGTTTTGTTCTTGAATCTTCTTTTCCAAGTCTTCTGTTCTTATAGATTCTTCCAAATGTAGACCGGGTATGACAATTTTGGGATTTTTTAGTTTACTTACTGCTAAATCATATTGAGCATTCATTTTTTTCCTCGATTTCTTCTCTCAATTTTAACGAATCGCTTTCATTTTCACATCAAATTTTCATCCCACCATTATTCACAAATTTTACGGATTCAATGGAGATATCCAGTTGTCTGATATTAATATTTCTCCTCAGATCCTCTTGAGTTGTTGTCGCAGACTGAATAATTTTTGGAAGAATTGTAAAAGATTCAATATTCGTTTTAGGTATTGGTTTCAGAACACCCTTAATAACTTCTGAATAGGGAATGGCATGGTTCGATGTGGAGTTATTTTTTTTCAGCTCTCGAATATTTTCATTAATTTTTTCGAAACTTTGCATTATTCTATCTTTTTCCACGATATTCGAAACAATCAAGTTGTAGTTTTCTTCCAATCTCATTTTCTCTTTGACTAAATTATTCATATTTTTATGTTTCTCAATTATTGATAACTCTTTTTCTTCGATAATCTTCCATAAGTACTTGTTCTCTTCTTTTAGTCTGAGGATCGTTTCATACATTTCATTTTCATCAGTTGATCTTCTGAAAGAGGTTTCATGGGAATCCAGCTGTAAGAACTGTGATGATTCATTTGGTTGAGATGCAGCAGTGAC
>JAVJAQ010000015.1:0-27624 GCA_032362365.1 Zygogramma bicolorata | reverse complement strand
ACATATTCAGTTTATACAGATGCATATCAAGTGGTATGCTGCATAATATCGATGTATCTACAACGATATAGAGAGAATTGATTCTGTTGTTTTCATTGAAGACAAATGAAACAGGTTTGTTCTATTCTGTTGAAACTCTGCTTGGTGAAAATGACATTGCTATACAATGTTTCTGTTCGTCGCCATACGATAACAGATGAGGATATGAGAACACATGAATTGCAGTCGAGTCTCATTCTGGGAGGAAGAAGTGACAATTGGTACGCCAAAACCAAACACCTGCATTGCAATAAACTCAACGCACCACTAGAAAACGTATTCACAACTCAATACATCACGAAAATGAATATAACTGTTTCGCCTATTCGATCACTATAGACCGCTGGCATGTGACGTCACATGCATCAGCCTGCTGGACGAACGAATCGTATTTCCATAAACAACAATTGTAATTCAATGAGATTATAATTACAATCCTGAGATACAAAATGCATGAATAAACCGTTGCCCATTTCAACTTATCAGTACTTAAATCTGCTCTTCTAGTTGCTTGAATCCACAATTCACGTCTCTTAACAGCAAGAGGATTAATATTCTTTCTATTTTCGAAAATAGAATGGAATCGATTGGTTGAAACTTTACAATCGCTCGAAATTGAGTTATTATCGAGAAAAAAAATTTGAAATATGACACAAATGCACAATAAGCATTTGTAGATCCGTTTGTCCAGCAGGCTGTCGTCTGTCAGATATGCCCGCGGTATATCTGTAATTAGCTTCCCATTACTGCTCTCCCTGTCTCCCCTCTATCAAAATCTATAACTCCGGAATATCTCGTATTGGGTAACTTCATTTCTAAAAATTCCCCGTATATGAACAAATGCGACTGGTATCTCTCTCGAACATTTTAGATAAATCGCGCCAAATTACAACCCATTTAACATTGCTATTTCCTCAGCAAGGATAATATCCTGTTTCGCTGTGCGAAAGTCAAAGAAATAATCGAAACTCTCTTATCTCTGCTCGAAATCGATGCAAGTAGTACTATTTTGTCCCTGAGTATCTCGCCCTGGGTGGAATTCGGTCTGAGCGAAACAGCAGATGGATTACGGGCTGATACAATGGCTTTAGGAAGTGGGGAATGTCATTAATCGCAGATTGCATCTCATTAATTAAACTTGTTTGCCTCTCGAAGAGAGGTTCAAACAAAGCATACCTTGCAAGTAATTTTAGGAATGAATCGGATGTAACCTCCACATGAATGAACCTGCTCGACTGAAAGCTGTGCAGGTAATATGTATTCTGCAACGAGTTCATTGTCTACACACTCAATCAGGAAATGTGAATTACCAGAGGAACGAGAAATTTCAATTATGGTAAGAGTTTGAATGAAGTAGGTTTGTCAAGGAAAATCCGTGAATGCATTATTTCCTGAGTATACTAATTCAGAAATTATTTCATGGAAGTTGTTGTGAAGGAAATTTCTATTCCTGATATTCGAATATCTTTTTTCATTTCTGAATATATTCAATTGAAAATACTAGAGCTCATATAGAAATTCTGTTATGTTCACAGGACATAGACAAAACTACGAGAATGAACCTAGACAAGGTGTTTTGGATAGATATATGTGTCAGGAGTGTACCCATGAAACGAGAATTCCATATCATTCAGCTTTTTCGGGGTTTCAAAAATGCAGTTTGGTGTTGTGGTGGTTGATCCCAAAAAAAAAGTTTGATCTCTTGAACATTCGATAACAAATATTAATTTCCTGATCATCTATATATATGATTGTGATTATGTTTTTGGGCGGTTGAATCAACCTCACAAGTTTAATCCGAGAGGTTTTCTTCTTAGTTGATTCATAACAAGCGTTTGTGAATATTTTCTTTCAGTATCGAATAATTACTGTTGCAACATTTTCAGAAATGTAGGTACATTCCCCTCAATATCGATCGGTTACCATTTTTTACAGCTGAAACCGCCTGAACGAAAATACTGGTTGTGCCACTGATATCGTATAACCAATGAGCATTCGAAATGAATTGAGAGCGTGTCTTTCAATAGCCGAAACATGATATTCCACAGCATATCCTGAACTGTGAATTTGTTTCACTTGTATCAACAGGGTGAGAAAATCAGAAAGGACTCCAGAAAAACGAAAAATGTATTTATGAACAATATATTATTCTTATCAGTTGGACTGTTTCAAAATGTATTTATGAACAATATATTATTCTTATCAGTTGGACTGTTTAGCAGTGGAAACAATACACCATGTGTATGCGGACTTATCATCATATATACAACAATGGTATTTGGTACTATCATTCAGGAGACAAAATATTGATCGAGAATTTATTCTTTGAGTTAAATTTAATACGCTATCTTATAAATGATGCATCATTAAAGGCTTGCGGTTAACTTTCAGCATTGTTCCCTTAGGTTTCGTTCCCACCAAGATTAAGAAAGGGTGGTGTTATATGTGGTGGCTGCTTTGGTTGGCTGGGTGGGGGGGTGGTGTTTGGAATTGTTTTTGCCAGTCGTTTTGTTGAATGAATGGTTTTCCAATTTTTTTGATGTTCTTACTCGGAAATACTTTCAATGAATAGTTCTTACCCGCCAGGGGGTGCATTTCTATGATGGTTTTTAGTCAATAACTCACCTTGGTTGCATTTTTTGAATCTACTGAAGATTATTGGTTTGTTTTTTAGTTGTTATTTTGTTTATCTCTATTTGCTCTGTCGCATTCAAAATATTACGAATGAAAGTAAAGAATATTCACAAAATTGGATTATATAATTAATTTCATAATTCATGCTGAAGTGTAATTGACATACACGAGAATATTCTTGCAGCTCTTTTGCCTCGATTGTCACAGCCCGCCTCCATAATTCTCTTCTTTCAACATTGCTAGGAAAACCGAAATAGGTCATGTTATGATATGATTCCGTCTAGCAGAACAGTTATATCTAGATGCAAAAAAGAACAAACACAAAATTGCCGTAAGTATTAAAATTTGTGTGGGATTTCGTGTTCATTCTTTTTCGGATGACTTCCAAGTCCATTTCGAGAAATTTTGACATAACCACTTTCATCGTTTTTTTTTTTTATATTATCACAGGGAGTGAAAACCAAGAGGAAACTTGCAGAGGAGTAACCTCATTACGTTTTATCTGAATGTAATATGAAGTTATCGATAACTTTGTTCACTTTTGAATCAATTCAGATTTGCAAACTAATGGAACTCCTCGTTATTTATTTTATTTTTTCGCAATATTTGAGATGGCTTGTGGAAATCAATACGCAATATTCGAACGATATGGAATTACCATCGCGATTTATCCCGTTGGTCTCATTCATCGGGGTATGGAAAACAAATCATCGTCAACTTCGACTGTGAAACAACTACTGCCCTGGTGTCCTGGCCACTCCCATCAAAACCATACCGCACTCATAACAGACTTACCGGAATAGATGAACAGATTTCATATCCTTCTTATAATTGGAACTGAAGTAGTATCTGCATCGCTCCACAACACACCGTGACATTTTTTGCCGAAAAAGTTTACGAAACACATGACATTGACACTTAATAACAAACTTTGACAATCGTGCACATCCTTCAAATCGGTACGTTGGTGGGGATATACGATTTGATTGGCGGACCTTAGGAGTGGGAATATCAGGGGAAATTGGCAGAGTGCGCAGTTGACCATGTTCTATCTTCTGTTTTCTTTAATCTATGGTTCCCACCAAATCGGAATCACCTTTTGTTTCATTTCGTCTTTTTCCTGTAGAACGTTTTGTATGGGAGTCGTTTTCTGGAGAAGAACAATTACCGGTACATTGTGTGGTCATTCGTGGATCGCTTTCCTGTTGAAAATACGAACATTAGCAGATTTATCGAATCATTTTCTTTCATTTCCCTCCATTTCAGGTTTGCGGATGATTGAATGAAAGTTCATGAATAAATGAAGAAAGGTCATTTATCCATGAAAAAGAAATCTTCGACAAATGAATGAGGAAGTTCACATGTTATCTTCAGCAAAAAAGTTACTATTATGAGACATTGATGTTCTTCGGCTGTTGTATGATGGTACTGTAGAATCTGTTTTGACATACGGGCTGATATTTTGGGGATGCTCAGCGCACGCGGACAGGGTCTTTGTGGTGCAAAAAAGGATTTTGAGATGCTGGGCTAATGTACCACCTTTGACTCAGTGCAGACAAATTTTCGTACAATTTTCTATACTAACTCTGCCGTCTTTGTATATATACAGTGTTCCCAAGATAAGGATGAACAGCATGGGGATCTCGGTAACCGTAAGAGTTACACGGTAGGTCAAATGGACAAAAAGTTGCGCAATTAAGGGGTCAATAAATAGATGTTGAGAAATCCCAAAAATGTTGTTTACTTCCGGAGATATTCGGGAAAAACCGAAATTTGGCGATTTGGTTTTTATTTTTTTCCGAAGTTATTTGAAAAGTTTCGAAAAAACCAAAGGCACTTTCTCATTGCCACTTTTTTATCTCTACAAAATGGCGCTCACAAAATCTCCGTACAACGTTTCGTTTGGAAGAAATCATCATCAACTTTGTTTTTTTATATGGCACGTCCCCATGCTGTTCATCCTTATCTTGGGCACACTGTATAGAACTATCTTGTACATAATGAAGTATCACCCAAACATGGTAACAAGATCCTCAGTTCATGGTTATGATACACGGTCTAAAAACTGTATAGACCAGAATCTTTCGAGACTGTCTATTGGTCAAAACTCATGCTTATATAAGGGAATTCAATTCAATAATAAAGCACTAGCTATATTAGGCGATGAGATTAATCTAAACAATTTCAAAAACAAACTGCATCAGTATCTGTTGGAGATGGCATTTTACTCTTATGAAGAGTTTTCGAATGTATGAACTTTCAATCAAATTTCAACAGTGAATGTATTTTATTATTCATTGTTTTGTAATGTGTCAGCTGATTGGAAGACACGTCAATGTGGGTCTTTGTCCTCTATTTTTTTTCTCATTATTGACAAGTCCAATAATTGTATGTATTAGCTATATGCAATTGAGTGATGAATAAATGATTATTATTATTATTCATTTTGATAGCAGAAAACGATGATATATTGTTAAAGAAAGTTTTTGAATTGAGATTGACGTCCAACCTACAGGGATTTGAATAGAGTATTATGGCATTGTAATTTATTTGTGCTGCTTGAGGAAACTATTGTATAGCGAAACACGTCTCGAACAGGTAGTGTGATATTTTTATACGGATTTTCATCAAGTATCAGCTAGTTGAATTCGATTTGAGAAACACAAATATTCCATATAAATATGCTTTCCGAAGTCGTAATGCCTATTCATGGGAGTCAAACTCAAGATATATGAGCCTCTGAAGAACCTTGCCAATCGCGCCAGCGCGTCAGGGCAAAATTCCAAAAAATGACAGCCTTCAAACCCGTACCAACTTAGTGATAACGTGACAAAAAAACGAGATATGAAATATGATATTACAGAGTCAGAAACATCTTCGAGTGAAGAAATATGAAGTGATGTAAACGTATGTTGAAACCAAGTTTCAAGTTGAGTAGAGTTGATAATATAGACAATGGAGGTCCAAACCGATACAATCAGCAAGGAACATTGTCAACCAAATTCAAGCAAATGATATAGTACTTGATTAAGACACGCGTTTCACTAACGAATTCGGCATCTTCAGGTGAAGAAAGATGATACTGTTGTATACTAACGTTTTCAGTGATCTTCAGAAAACATCAAATTATGTTTCAATAGTTTGTCAACCTTCTTTTTTCGGTACAATACCCAAGGCTATACTGAAAATTTTGCTGAACGTAATAGTTGGAGATTCTGTTTGCCACTACTAAATAAATACGGACTGAAATAGTGCGATTGCATTTCACTCTATTGAAACCACAAAGAACTATCTGGTGGATCATAGTTTCCTGTACTTGCATTCGTTTTAAAAATTGCTGGAATGATAGGTATGTCTTTGATCACTAGTCAATTAACCATCAGTGGAAAATGCTTCCAATATTGCGTTCCCCGCTACTTTAGCTCACGAGTTAACTGATTGTTGATACTGGGTTGAAGCTTCAATTTTCCAGGAATACAATATCATCCAAACTGCCCATTTACCGCACTGTTCGAAGAGGAAGTGGTTTAATTGGTTAGTTCAGATCATGAAAGTATGAATTGTACTTGGATTGTTCCATCATAATACCGCATAGTTCTGCGATGTGGTCGTGATTAACTCCATTGGGATCGTGAATTGGATGCAATTTGGGAAGGAGCCATCTATTGATTTCTGGATATTTCGCAACGAACGATTTTCCCAGTGAATTAACAGCTGCGACATCGTGGCTTGATTACTCGAGATTATATACTACTGAAATGCCAGGACGGACATTCCTGGAATTATTTCTCACGTGACGGCATATCAGAACTTTTCCTACACTTTGTTCATTGTTGAATATTTGACAACCTTCAGCTTGTGTCCAGAACATCTCACCATAAAAAATAAATAAAATAACTCAATTGTTTGAGTCTCACTCAAATGTACCATTATACTTGATTGGAAGACTCTGAATAAATTCCATACTCAAATGATAAACAGTTTTGATATCGATTTTTTTTGGTCAACCTACATTTCATCTCTAGGAATTGAAAATTTTAATTAACAATCAAATTTGAGGGAAAATGTACTATGAATGTCTTTAACCAGCTGACGATTGTCAACTGTCACGAGCCGGAACCAAGTTGAGAATTAACGGGGTCTTACCACGTGTGATTCCCAGGGGGATTAGCACTGAAAGTTTGTGCAAACATGATTGCCAGTCCATGTAATTCGCTTGATGGACTTCCAGATATTCCACAGAACTCATATAAACCCAGTAGTCATCCCCATATCTTTTTATTCATTATTTCCAGGAGATTTTTTATGTGCCACTAGACGAATAATAATTTTTATCATCCAATTAGATACGTTGCATATCTCTTTCGCAATCCTTCGAGGATAATCTGCAATATGTTTTAAGCTTTTTCTATCGAACTCACTAGTGTTCTCTTTTCCTAGAAAATCAACAGGGATTAGTTCGAAATGTTCCCCATTAGGTATATGTTGAACAATAAGAACAATAGCACTAGCAAATGCAAATGAAGTTCAATTATTATTGTTATTGACTCACAGAGTTCGAATGTGTTTCTCGTGATTTTTATCATTTTTTGTCTCATTAGCATCTACTTGTGATACAAAACCGAAATCAGTGTATCAGTTATAATAAAGAGAAGTTTTCATTAAAAATTGTAAATATTGTATTCACACAGATATCAATACAGCAAAAGCGTTATGTTTTATATGAATAATTGACTTAAAAAATCGTTATGACTGAAGATTTTTCAAGAATATGATACGTTTAACAGGAAATGCAATCTATCCACCTTTGTCTCTACTTTATTACAAAATGAATACAATGTCTTGAACATTTTTATGACACGAACCAAATTGCAATTTAATCATTCCTTGGGCACCCACCTCCCTGAATTGTAATATAAATAGACAATAGACTGTGTAACCCTTCTCTCGTGATTGATAGAAAAGAGTTCCAATTGAACGTTATATTTTTATTGTCCAAGTGCCGGCTCTCAGCGGAGAGGGATGGTGGGTAAAAGATACTTCCAAATAGAAAAGATGTCAATGTATTTCCGGACAATAGACCGATTTCACGATGCAAATTCGTGGCCCAGAAGTATACTTGTGGTTAACAATAGTTGATTCGAGAGGTATATAATGATTGTATTTCTAATTCAGATCAGTACTCCTATTAAATTAACTAATTTCAGCGTAGCGGCAGCCACAATCAAGTACAATTGTTAGCTACTTCGGTTGCGAGGGCTTATGGCTTGACAACAAAAATGGAAAGATCTTACTTGGTATCTACAAGTCTAATTCCTATAAGTCGCTCTCCTGGGTAGGTGGTCGAGAACACAAGTTAGCTTGCTGCGAAACGACACCCTAGTTACCAGCCACAAATGGTACAGCAATAGAACCTCCCTGGAGTGAAGTTTACCCCATCAGCAGTGGCAGAATAAGCAAGGGGCTCAGGACGAGTGATGAAGCGAAGGATCAGTACTAAAACGGAGGACAAAAAAAAGGCCTAAAAAGGGGTTAGGATCAATAAATATGTCCAACCAGCTATGTTCGATGTAACCTTACCGTAGTTGGTAGGTGGCCTTATGAGATTAAGTTAGGAAACCACCGGAATCTTAGAAATATTCCCAGAATAACAGGTGAGTTATCACTCCTGACAACAACTACAAAGATTTCCAGGTTTTTTTTTTAATTATATCCAAAAATCCACTAATGGGTGACAAGCACCAGCTCAAGAAGGCCTGAAAAGGGTTAGGATCAATTGAAATATCCTATCAGCTATGCTCGATATAACCTTACCGTAGGTGGTAGGTGACCTTATGAGGTTAAGTTAGGAAACCACCGGAATCTTATAAATATCCCCAGTATAAAAGGTATGTTATCACTCCTGACAACAACTACAAAAGATTTCCAGAGTTTCCTTTAATTCATATCCAAAAATCCACAAATGTGTGACAAGCACCAGCTCAAGTAGAATAATGAATTCATAAAATTTCCTCAAAAAAAAAGTAGCTTTTTTTTCCCTCCTCAATCTCTCTCCAAGGTCGAGTTTCTTAACATAGTTGAAAGGACATGGAATTTTGATAACAGCGATGGGACTTAGAGTTTGAATGATTTCAGGCAGATGTGAAATATAATACAGGGTGGAGGCCATGAAAGATGAGAATTTTATAATTGAGATAAATGGTGTGAATGCTTATATTGAAAGGGAGTATTTGATCTGATATTCATCCTTTCTATTTCAGGTGGTACTGGTGATACCTTCATATGGAGATATATCAGACAAAATTGACTATTTTGAGGTTACAAATAAAATTAATAAAAACATCTTTGCGTCCTGTTATTTTTGTTTTCTACTGTTCAGGCGACCGTAACAACTCCCCTCTTTCCACATATAGTTTTTTTTTCCAAAAAAAAAAAAAACTCAAAATTATTCATAACTAGCATACATGAAAATAACCATTAAAATGAAGAACGAGAACAGTATACAATACATCCCAATTCAGCGGATCTCAAAATAGATTAGAGTTATCGTCCTCTCCAGAAGAAGAGCCGTCCTCGGGAGGATGGGATTTGAGGTCTTTAGCATGCCAGACGCCGCGACTTTTCCCGCTCATGTCTGCCAGCTCATACGACCATGGAGATAAGATTTTGGTTATAGTGAAAGGTCCCTCATATCTTGGAGAAAATTTTGCCGTGAAACCCTTGGTGGCATCCGAGTGCGCGTAATTTCGCTTCCACACCTGTTGATTCAGCCCATATTTCTCATCCCTACGCCGCAAGTTATATCGCTTACTGCTAGTCTGGAAGGAATTCCTGAGTCTAGTGGAGACATCTTTGAATACAGTTCTCAACGCTTCAGATCGTATCTGTGGGTTATAAGGTTCACGATCCAAGGTAATAGCCAAAGGATGGGTAGATGTGCCATTTAAAACTATTTCCCTGCCGAACATTATGAAATTTGGAGTCAGATTCGTAACTTCATGCCTTGAAGTGCGTATAGCACAAGCTACCGGTTGAAGATATGTATCCCATTTTCTATGATTCGTGGAAACGTAGGAGGTCAGGATAGTCTTGATGACCCTATGGATCTCTCGACCGGATTAGCTTGGGCATGATAGTTTGAAATATGTGCGGGTAAAATTCCATATTTTTCAAGAACCTTCACCACTTCCTTACTTTTGAAAGGTGTCCCGTTGTCCATGATTACCTGTCGAGGAGCTCCAAACATCAGTATGACGTGTTCTTCGAGCAAGGAAGCAATCTTCGAACCAGTTGCCTTCCGCAAGGGAAAAAGCAGAATAAATTTACTGAAGATATCAAGTATGGACAGGATGTAAGAGTGTCCAGTGCTCGATCTCGGGAGTGGGCCAACGAGATCCATACTGATAATCTGCCAAGGCCGATCTGTTGTTGGGGCTTTACTCAGCATATGCCCATTTGGGGGCCTTTGTTCAGGCTTCGTGCTCAAGCATACTAGACAGCGCCTGATGTACCTCGCCACATCTTGTTTCATCTTGGGCCAATAATATTTCGCCGCAATACGGGCCATGGTCTTGTATATTCCTAGATGTCCACAGGTGGTAGGTTCATGATGCGCAGAGATGAGGGCCGCTCTTTTCTCCTTCGGGATTACGATGAGCCAGTTTTCGGACTCCTCTCGTAGATCAGGGTACGGTCGGAAAGAGTGCTTGAACAGCAGGCCATTTTCGACCCTCCATTGGGGGTATTTATCTGGACTATCTTCCACCTTGGTCAGCATCCCCTCATACCATCGGTCTTTTGTTTTCTCGATGGGGCTGTCAAACTCAACAGCATCGAGGCAAGGAACAGACCTCGAGAGAGCATCAGGCACTACGTGTTCTTTGCCTTTGCGATGCAGAATCTCGAAGTCGTATTGCTGCAGTCTCACCGCCCACCTGGCAATACGTCCAACGGGATCCTTGATGTTATTGAGCCATCTGAGGCTGTGATGGTCTGTGACCACAGTGAACTTCGTTCCCTCGAGGTAGGGTCTAAATTTCTCGATCGCATACAGGACAGCTAGGCATTCCTTTTCTGTGGTGCTGAACTTCCTTTCCGATTTCGACAATGACCGACTCAAGTAGCTAATCACCTTTTCTCCATCGTTGCTGACTTGAGAGAGTACGGCACCGATACCAAAATCCGAAGCATCTGTCTGCACTTGGAAAGGTAAGTCGAAATTCGGACAAGTTAGTATTGGAGCTGAAACAAGATGGTTCTTCAGGCTGCTGAATGCTTCTTCGCAAGCAGAATCGCATATGAACTTCTGATTTTTCCTCAATAGGTTGCTTAGAGGAGCTGTAAGAGAGGAGAAATTCGGTACGAATCGACGGTACCACGAAGCCAACCCAATGAGTCTTCGTACGTCGGTCACGGATTTGGGAGTTGGAATTTGTAGAATGGCCTCTACTTCGCACGGATCCACCATGAGGCCTCCTGCTCCCACTACCCATCCCAGATACCGCAGCTCCAGCTTACAAAAGTTACATTTGTCGCGGTTAAGCGTCAATCCAGCATTCTTTAGACGGTACAGCACTTCTCTCAATACCTCGAATGTTTTTCGAAGGTTGAGGTGCAAATAATGACATCGTCAAGGTACACGAACACATACTGCTCCAAGTCATACCCCACTACTCGATCCATAAACCTCTGCCAAGTTGCTGGCGCGTTATGAAGCCCCATTGGCATCCTACAAAACTGAAATAGTCCTCTGTTGGGAACTACAAACGCTGTCATGGGTTTCGAGCTCTCTGATAGCGGAATCTGCCAATACGCCGATCGTATATCAAGGGTGGTCAGATAGTGAGCATTCCTTAGCTTGTCAAGGGTGGCACTAACGAAAGGGAGGGGGTAAGCATCTCGAGCGGTGACCTTATTCAACTCCCTGAAGTCGACTACAAACCGATATCGGCCATCACTCTTTCTAATGAGTAAAATCGGTGAAGCCCATGGCGACTGAGAGGGTTCGATAACTCCGTCTTGTAGCATTTTCTCCAATTCCTCATTTACTTGTTTCTGGAGAGCTGGAGATAACGGGTAATGTCGTTTTCGGATTGGTGGGTGGTCGGTTCGAATCACATGTTCGACCATGGTTGTACAGCCCAGCTTACTTCCCATAGATTGAAAGGTCTCCTCGATCACCTCATCTAAGGCTTGTCTCTGTTCGGTAGTCAGGGAATCACTGGAAGCTAATGTTGGAGCTATTAACTTCGGCTGGTGTAGATCATCTCTGAAACAACATTCCCCGGAGAACATATCAGGAATGATCTCCATGGTCCGCCAAAAATCCATTCCCAGAACAAGCATATGAGGAAGGGAAGGAACCACTAACGTTTCCAATACCTTAACCCGGCCATTCAACTCGAACGGAGCCAGGACCACTCCTAAAATTGAGCAAGACTGACCATTTGCCACAGTACAGCTCTGCTGGGCAGTTTTTTGCAACGTGCAAAAGGATCTGAGGAGGTTCCAACCTAGACCTCCAATAATGGTATTCGTGCAGCCACTATCCAGTAGTCCTAACATCTGACATCCATATAAAGAGATTTTGAGGTATGGTCTTGTATCATTCCTCGCATGAGCCAATACATAGTCAAGGAGAATTTTGGAGTGCTCAGCCTGTTGGGACGAATCTTTCGACAGTCGGCTTACTGTTGACCCCTCCTCCCGTTTTTTTGACAATGGGAACAGGAAATAGCAAACACATTTTCCAGGCCACACTTCAAGCAGAACCTTCTACGAGATTGCGAACAATTCCGGAATTTGTGTTCCGAACTTCCACAGTTCCAGCACCTCGTGCTTGAAGGGCCAGCAGCACTACTGAGGGTATCTTGAGGGTTGGATGGGTATACCGGCCGTGCGTCAACGACTGCGACAGTGGATTGCGGATACTGCTGAGGTCCTTGTTCGGCTGAGCTGGCCTCTACAGCGGTGATCGTAGGCTGCTGGTGTGGTTTACGATTGGCCGGTTCGGGTTCCAACAGTACTCGGTAAGAAGTAGGGGGAGGAACAAATTTCTGATTCCTCAGCTCTGTTTCCTCAATCAACCGACTGAGACGAATCAGGTCTGCCATGTGGTTGATTTCTTGTAGAGCAAGTTGAGTTTGAATGTGGGGAAGTAAATTTCTTCTTATGAGCCGAACTCTAGACTCCTCGCTGGGCACCTCCTCTAGCTTACGGAATAGATTTTCCATCGCGGTGATGTATGTCAATACTCTCTCCTGGGCTCCTTGCGTTCGACGCCTTATCTCCTCCCGAAGACTATAATCATAGTCATACGGCCGGAAGGCTTCTCGCAGCTGAGCCACCAAGTCGTTCCAACTCAGGAAATTACAGGTCCTATACCAAAGGAGAGCATCCTGAATGAAAATCTCCAGAGCAAATCGTAGGAGCTGGTATTTTAGAATACCTCTTGCAACTCGTAGTTCTTCGACTCGCTCCAGAAAATCATTGACACTCGTTTTACCATTATATTTGAGGTTCCATCTACTGATGTCTTTCCACAAATAACCTTCTCCTCGGGCTAGGCTATCTTGGTGAGGGGAAACTTGCATTTGCCCCAACTGACAAGAAGTCAAGTCCATTACGGGAGTCCCAACTCTGATTCTATCACATCGACTCAATAAAGGAGCGGATCCTTGTGGAGGTGTAAAGTGTACACGTGAGCTCGAAGGAAGTTGCGGAAAATCATCTCTTTCCCGGAACAAGGGATTGGATGGAATCGCTGAAGGTTCTCTAGGAAGGTTTGTGTTAGTTGTCCTCCTATCAACTGGTATTTGGAACCTGCGAGCTACTTCAGCTGCGGGTTCCTCGAAGGAAATCAAGTCTTGGACCACCGGAGTCTTTTCGATTCGTTCCATGACCGGCCCTGGTAATTGTGGAATGGGGCTGTCGAGAATTGAAAACTCCTGTTCCAGATCAGCCACCACTCTTTCTTGATTTGTGGCCTCTCCTTCAGTAGTATGTAGGATCTGGGCATTGGTTGGGGGAATGAGACTATTCCTTCCCATATTCGGCACGGTCGGATTGGCAGGTTGTTGAAGAATACTTGCATGCATGCCATCATTTAGTAAAGCCACATCTCCTATTAAACGCGAACAATTTGTCACCAATCTCAGTCGAGCTATCTCCTTATCCACGTCGCTTCCTGTGATACGGTTCAAGCGAGCCGATACGTGCAGTAACCTACTGAAGATACGTTGGTATTCATTATCCCTATTGTTTTGATCAAAATCTACAATATTTTGTTCCAACTCCCTGAGCTTTGCCTGGCAAGTTGAAAGCTCGTCCAGCTTGTCTAGAAACACTGGTGGATAGTTAGGAACACCATATTGCTTCTCTCGTTTGAGAACCTCCCGAAGTGCAGCTCTCTTCTCCGCCACCGTGTTCCCAATGGGTATTCCCCGAATATATAGTTCGTAACTGAGCTCATCGCCCAGTAGCCGATTGACTTCCATGATTTTCGAATCTGATAATTAATCAATTACAAAAATCAACACAACCCGCCTCTTGCGAAAGGAAAAGAGAAAAAAAACAACCTCAAATACTTAACACAGGAATATCACTGAAGCTGCTTCGGTGAACACCCTGTACCCCAAAATCTATCTCCTAAATAATAGTTATCACATAAACGTTGACACCGACCAAACTACCTTGTAAGTTATTTCTAGAAAACGAAAACTCTCTTACTAGTTCTAGAATAAAAATCGCAAAGTTTTCGACTCAGATAAATTCCCAACAGGATTATAAATCTGAACTGATGTTATTCATGAGGAACATGCAAATCTCGCTTAACCGAACGCAAAACAAAATATGACTGAACCTCACAGGTAACTGCGCCAAAAGAAGAAGAAGAGTTACAACCTACGAGAGCGACTTCAACATCGAATGAAATTGACAGTTGACAGTATGGACAACACAAACCCAAGTAACCTTAACCTTACACTTCTGCCTAAATTACTACACGTAAACAATCAATGAAATCAATAAAATGCATATTCTATAACAGTTATAACACACGTTATGGGCGCCAAATTTTGTAACCCTTCTGTCGTGGGTGATAGAAAAGAGTTCCAAATCAACGTTATATTTTTATTGTCTAAGTGCCGGCTCTCAGCGGAGAGGGATGGTGGGTAAAAGATACTTCCAAATAGAAAAGATGTCAATGTATTTCCGGACAATAGACCGATTTCACGATGCAAATTCGTGACCCAGAAGTATACTTGTGGTTAACAATAGTTGATTCGAGAGGTATATAATGTTTGTATTTCTAATCCAGATCAATACTCCTATTAAATTAACTAATTTCAGCGTAGCGGCAGCCACAATCAGGTACAATTGTTAGCTACTTCGGTTGCGAGGGCTTATGGCTATACAACGAAAAATTGGAATGATCTTACTTGGTATCTACAAGTCTAATTCCTATAAGTCGCTCTCCTGGGTAGGTGGTCGAGAACACAAGTTAGCTTGCTGCGAAACGACACCCTGGTTACCAGCCACCAATGGTACAGCAATAGAACCTCCCTGGAGTGAAGTTTACCCCATCAGCAGGGGCAGAATAACCAAGGGGCTCAGGACGAGTGAAGAAACGAAAGATCAGTACCAAAACGGAGGAAGAAAAAAAAAAGGCCTAAAAAGAGGTTAGGATCAATAAATATGTCCTACCAGTTATGTTCGATATAAGCTTACCGTAGTTGGTAGGTGGCCTTATGAGATTAAGTTAGGAAACCACCGGAATCTTAGAAATATCCCCAGAATAAAAGGTATGTTATCACTACTGACAACAACTACAAAAGATTTCCAGAGTTTTCTTTAAGTATATCCAAAAATCCACAAATGGGTGACAAGCACCATTTCAAGAAGGCCTGAAAAGGGTTAGGATCAATTGAAATATCCTATCGGCTATGCTCGATATAACCTTACCGTAGGTGGTAGGTGACCTTATGAGGTTAAGTTAGGAAACCACCGGAATCTTATAAATATCCCCAGTATAAAAGGTATGTTATCACTCCTGACAACAACTACAAAAGATTACCAGAGTTTCCTTTAATTCATATCCAAAAATCCACAAATGTGTGACAAGCACCAGCTCAAGTAGAATAATGAATTCATAAAATTTCCTCAAAAAAAAGTAGCTTTTTTTTCCCTCCTCAATCTCTCTCCAAGGTCGAGTTCCTTAACATAGTTGAAAGGACATGGAATTTTGATAACAGCGATGGGACTTAGAGTTTGAATGATTTCAGGCAGATGTGAAATATAATACAGGGTGGAGGCCATGAAAGATGAGAATTTTATAATTGAGATATATGGTGGAATGCTTATATTGAAAGGGAGTATTTGATCTGATATTCATCCTTTCTATTTCAGGTGGTACTGGTAATACCTTCATATGGAGATATATAAGACAAAATTGACTATTTTGAGGTTACAAATAAAATAAATAAAAACATCTTTGCGTCCTGTTATTTTTGTTTTCTACTGTTCAGACGACCGTAACAACTCCCCTCTTTCCACATATAGTTTTTTTTTTCATAAAAAAAAACTCAAAATTATTCAATAAAGCATACATGAAAATAACCATTGAAATGAAGAACGAGGACAGTATACAATACATCCCAATTCAGCGGATCTCAAAATAGATTAGAGTTATCGTCCTCTCCAGAAGAAGAGCCGTCCTCGGGAGGATGGGATTTGAGGTCTTTAGCATGGCAGACGCCGCGACTTTTCCCGCTCATGTCTGCCAGCTCATACGACCATGGAGATAAGATTTTGGTTATAGTGAAAGGTCCCTCATATCTTGGAGAAAATTTTGCCGTGAAACCCTTGGTGGCATCCGAGTGCGCGTAATTTCGCTTCCACACCTGTTGATTCAGCCCATATTTATCATCCCTACGCCGCAAGTTATATCGCTTACTGTTAGTCTGGAAGGAATTCCTGAGTCTAGTGGAGACATCTTTGAATACAGTTCTCAACGCTTCAGATCGTATCTGTGGGTTATAAGGTTCACGATCCAAGGTAATAGCCAAAGGATGGGTAGATGTGCCATTTAAAACTATTTCCCTGCCGAACATTATGAAATTTGGAGTCAGATTCGTAACTTCATGCCTTGAAGTGCGTATAGCACAAGCTACCGGTTGAAGATATGTATCCCATTTTCTATGATTCGTGGAAACGTAGGAGGTCAGGATAGTCTTGATGACCCTATGCGATCTCTCGACCGGATTAGCTTGGGCATGGTAGTTTGAAATATGTGCGGGTAAAATTCCATATTTTTCAAGAACCTTCACCACTTCCTTACTTTTGAAAGGTGTCCCGTTGTCCATGATTACCTGTCGAGGAGCTCCGAACATCAGTATGACATGTTCTTCGAGCAAGGAAGCAATCTTCGAACCAGTTGCCTTCCGCAGGGGAAAGAGCAGAATAAATCTACTGAAGATATCAAGTATGGACAGGATGTAAGAGTGTCCAGTGCTCGATCTCGGGAGTGGGCCAACGAGATCCATACTGATAATCTGCCAAGGCCGATCTGTTGTTGGCGCTTTACTCAGCATATGCCCATTTGGGGGCCTTTGTTCAGGCTTCGTGCTCAAGCATACTAGACAGCGCCTGATGTACCTCGCCACATCTTGTTTCATCTTGGGCCAATAATATTTTGCCGCAATACGGGCCATGGTCTTGTATATTCCTAGATGTCCACAGGTGGTAGGTTCATGATGCGCAGAGATGAGGGCCGCTCTTTTCTCCTTCGGGATTACGATGAGCCAGTTTTCGGACTCCTCTCGTAGATCAGGGTACGGTCGGAAAGAGTGCTTGAACAGCAGGCCATTTTCGACCCTCCATTGGGGGTATTTATCTGGACTATCTTCCACCTTGGTCAGCATCCCCTCATACCATCGGTCTTTCGTTTTCTCGATGGGGCTGTCAAACTCAACAGCATCGAGGCAAGGAACAGACCTCGAGAGAGCATCAGGCACTACGTGTTCTTTGCCTTTGCGATGCAGAATCTCGAAGTCGTATTGCTGCAGTCTCACCGCCCACCTGGCAATACGTCCAACGGGATCCTTGATGTTATTGAGCCATCTGAGGCTGTGATGGTCTGTGACCACAGTGAACTTCGTTCCCTCGAGGTAGGGTCTAAATTTCTCGATCGCATACAGGACAGCTAGGCATTCCTTTTCTGTGGTGCTGAACTTCCTTTCCGATTTCGACAATGACCGACTCAGGTAGCTAATCACCTTTTCTCCATCGTTGCTGACTTGAGAAAGTACGGCACCAATACCAAAATCTGAAGCATCTGTCTGCACTTGGAAAGGTAAGTCAAAATTCGGACAAGTTAGTATTGGAGCTGAAACAAGATGGTTCTTCAGGCTGCTGAATGCTTCTTCGCAAGCAGAATCCCATATGAACTTCTGATTTTTCCTCAAAAGGTTGCTTAGAGGAGCTGTAAGAGAGGAGAAATTCGGTACGAATCGACGGTACCACGAAGCCAACCCAAATAGTCTTCGTACGTCGGTCACGGATTTGGGTGTTGGAATTTGTAGAATGGCCTCTACTTTGCCCGGATCCACCATGAGGCCTCCTGCTCCCACTACATATCCCAGATACCGCAGCTCCGGCTTACAAAAGTTACATTTGTCGCGGTTAAGCGTCAATCCAGCATTCTTTAGACGGTACAGCACTTCTCTCAATACCTCGAGATGTTTTTCGAAGGTTGAGGTGCAAATAATGACATCGTCAAGGTACACGAACACGTACTGCTCCAAGTCATACCCGACTACTCGATCCATAAACCTCTGCCAAGTTGCTGGCGCGTTATGAAGCCCCATTGGCATCCTACAAAACTGAAATAGTCCTCTATTGGGTACTACAAACGCTGTCATGGGTTTCGAGCTCTCTGATAGCGGAATCTGCCAATACGCCGATCGTATATCAAGGGTGGTCAGATAGTGAGCATTCCTTAGCTTGTCAAGGATGGCACTAACGAAAGGGAGGGGGTAAGCATCTCGAGCGGTGACCTTATTCAACTCCCTGAAGTCGACTACAAACCGATATCGGCCATCGCTTTTTCTAATGAGTAAAATCGGTGAAGCCCATGGCGACTGAGAGGGTTCGATAACTCCGTCTTGTAGCATTTTCTCCAATTCCTCATTTACTTGTTTCTGGAGAGCTGGAGATAACTGGTAATGTCGTTTTCGGATTGGTGGATGGTCGGTTCGAATCACATGTTCGACCATGGTTGTACAGCCCAGCTTACTTCCCATAGATTGAAAGGTCTCCTCGATCACCTCATCTAAGGCTTGTCTCTGTTCGGTAGTCAGGGATTCAATGGAAGCTAATGTTGGAGCTATTAACTTCGGCCGGTGTTGCTCATCTCTGAAACACCATTCCCCGGAGAACATATCAGGAATGATCTCCATGGTCCGCCAAAAATCCATTCCCAGGACAAGCATATGAGGAAGGGAAGGAACCACTAACGTTTCCAATACCTTAACCCGGCCATTCAACTCGAACGGAGCCAGGACCACTCCTAAAATTGAGCAAGACTGACCATTTGCCACAGTACAGCTCTGCTGGGAAGTTTTTTGCAACGTGCAAAAGGATCTGAGGAGGTTCCAACCTAGACCTCCAATAATGGTATTCGTGCAGCCACTATCCAGTAGTCCTAACATCTGACATCCATATAAAGAGATTTTGAGGTATGGTCTTGTATCGTTCCTCGCATGAGCCAATACATAGTCAAGAAGAATTTTGGAGTGCTCAGCCTGTTGGGGCGAATCTTCCGACAGTCGGCTTACTGTTGACCCCTCCTCCCGTTTTTTTGACAACGGGAACAGGAACTAGCAAACACATTTCCCAGGCCACACTTGAAGCAGAACCTTCTACGAGGTTGCGAACAATTCCGGAATTTGTGTTCCGAACTTCCACAGTTCCAGCACCTCGTGCTTGAAGGGCCAGCAGCACTACTGAGGGTATCTTGAGGGTTAGATGGGTATACCGGCCGTGCTTCAACGACTGCGACAGTGGATTGCGGATACTGCTGAGATCCTTGTTCGGCTGAGCTGGCCTCTACAGCGGTGATCGTAGGCTGCTGGTGTGGTTTACGATAGGCCAGTTCGGGTTCCAACAGTACTCGGTAAGAAGTAGGGGGAGGAACAAATTTCTGATTCCTCAGCTCTGTTTCCTCAATCAACCGACTCAGACGAATCAGGTCTGCCATGTGGTTGATTTCCTGTAGAGCAAGTTGAGTTTGAATGTGGGGAAGTAAATTTCTTCTAATGAGCCGAACTCTAGACTCCTCGCTGGGTACCTCCTCTAGCTTACGGAATAGATTTTCCATCGCGGTGATGTATGTCAATACTCTCTCCTGGGCTCCTTGCGTTCGACGCCTTATCTCCTCCCAAAGACTATAATCATAGTCATATGGCCGGAATGCTACTCGCAGCTGAGCCACCAAGTCGTCCCAACTCAGGAAATTACAGGTCCTATACCAAAGGAGAGCATCCTGAATGAAAATCTCTGGAGCAAATCGTAGGAGCTGTGATTTTAGAATACCTCTTGCAACTCGTAGTTCTTCGACTCGCTCCAGAAAATCATTGACACTAGTTCTACCATTATATTTGAGGTTCCATCTACTGATGTCTTTCCACAAATAACCTTCTCCTCCTCGGGCTAGGCTATCCTGGTGGGGGGAAACTTGCATTTGCCCCAACTGAGAAGTCAAGTCCATTACGGGAGTCCCAACTCTGATTCTATCACATCGACTCAATAAAGGAGCGGATCCTTGTGGAGGTGTAAAGTGTACACGTGAGCTCGAAGGAAGTTGCGGAAAATCATCTCTTTCCCGGAACAAGGGATTGGATGGAATCACTGAAGGTTCTCTAGGAAGGTTTGGGTTAGTTGTCCTCCTATCAACTGGTATTTGGAACCTGTGAGCTACTTCAGCTGCGGGTTCTTCGAAGGAAATCAAGTCTTGGACCACCGGAGTCTTTTCGATTCGTTCCATGACCGGCCCTGGTAATTGTGGATTGGGGCTGTCGAGAATTGAAAACTCCTGTTCCAGATCAGCCACCACTCTTTCTTGATTTGTGGCTTCTCCTTCAGTAGTATGTAGGATCTGGGCATTGGTTGGGGGAAGGAGACTATTCCTTCCCATATTCGGCACGGTCGGATTGGCAGGTTGTTGAAGAATACTTGCATGCATGCCATCATTTAGTAAAGCCACATCTCCTATTAAACGCGAACAATTTGTCACCAATCTCAGTCGAGCTATCTCCTTATCCACGTCGCTTCCTGTGATACGGTTCAAGCGAGCCGATACGTGCAGTAACCTACTGAAGATACGTTGGTATTCATTATCCCTATTGTTTTGATCAAAATCTACAATATTTTGTTCCAACTCCCTGAGCTTTGCCTGGCAAGTTGAAAGCTCGTCCAGCTTGTCTAGAAACACTGGTGGATAGTTAGGAACACCATATTGCTTCTCTCGTTTGAGAACCTCCCGAAGTGCAGCTCTCTTCTCCGCCACCGTGTTCCCAATTGGTATTCCCCGAATATATAGTTCGTAACTGAGCTCATCGCCCAATAGCCGATTGACTTCCATGATTTTGGAATCTGATAATTAATCAATTACAAAAATCAACACAACCCGCCTCTTGCGAAAGGAAAAGAGAAAAAAAACAACCTCAAATACTTAACACAGGAATATCACTGAAGCTGCTTCGGTGAACACCCTGTACCCCAAAATCTATCTCCTAAATAATAGTTATCACATAAACGTTGACACCGACCAAACTACCTTGTAAGTTATTTCTAGAAAACGAAAACTCTCTTACTAGTTCTAGAATAAAAATCGCAAAGTTTTCGACTCAAATAAATTCCCAACAGGATTATAAATCTGAACTGATGTTATTCATGAGGAACATGCAAATCTCGCTTAACCGAACGCAAAACAAAATATGACTGAACCTCACAGGTAACTGCGCCAAAAGAAGAAGAAGAGTTACAACCTACGAGAGCGACTTCAACATCGAATGAAATTGACAGTTGACAGTATGGACAACACAAACCCAAGTAACCTTAACCTTACACTTCTGCCCAAATTACTACACGTAAACAATCAATGAAATCAATAAAATGCATATTCTATAACAGTTATAACACACGTTATGGGCGCCAAATTTTGTAACCCTTCTCTCGTGGGTGATAGAAAAGAGTTCCAAATCAACGTTATATTTTTATTGTCTAAGTGCCGGCTCTCAGCGGAGAGGGATGGTGGGTAAAAGATACTTCCAAATAGAAAAGATGTCAATGTATTTCCGGACAATAGACCGATTTCACGATGCAAATTCGTGACCCAGAAGTATACTTGTGGTTAACAATAGTTGATTCGAGAGGTATATAATGTTTGTATTTCTAATCCAGATCAATACTCCTATTGAATTAACTAATTTCAGCGTAGCGGCAGCCACAATCAGGTACAATTGTTAGCTACTTCGGTTGCGAGGGCTTATGGCTATACAACGAAAAATTGGAATGATCTTACTTGGTATCTACAAGTCTAATTCCTATAAGTCGCTCTCCTGGGTAGGTGGTCGAGAACACAAGTTAGCTTGCTGCGAAACGACACCCTGGTTACCAGCCACCAATGGTACAGCAATAGAACCTCCCTGGAGTGAAGTTTACCCCATCAGCAGGGGCAGAATAACCAAGGGGCTCAGGACGAGTGAAGAAACGAAAGATCAGTACCAAAACGGAGGAAGAAAAAAAAAGGCCTAAAAAGGGGTTAGGATCAATAAATATGTCCTACCAGTTATGTTCGATATAAGCTTACCGTAGTTGGTAGGTGGCCTTATGAGATTAAGTTAGGAAACCACCGGAATCTTAGAAATATCCCCAGAATAAAAGGTATGTTATCACTACTGACAACAACTACAAAAGATTTCCAGAGTTTTCTTTAAGTATATCCAAAAATCCACAAATGGGTGACAAGCACCATTTCAAGAAGGCCTGAAAAGGGTTAGGATCAATTGAAATATCCTATCGGCTATGCTCGATATAACCTTACCGTAGGTGGTAGGTGACCTTATGAGGTTAAGTTAGGAAACCACCGGAATCTTATAAATATCCCCAGTATAGAAGGTATGTTATCACTCCTGACAACAACTACAAAAGATTTCCAGAGTTTCCTTTAATTCATATCCAAAAATCCACAAATGTGTGACAAGCACCAGCTCAAGTAGAATAATGAATTCATAAAATTTCCTCAAAAAAAAAGTAGCTTTTTTTTTCCCTCCTCAATCTCTCTCCAAGGTCGAGTTCCTTAACATAGTTGAAAGGACATGATGAATTTTGATAACAGCGATGGGACTTAGAGTTTGAATGATTTCAGGCAGATGTGAAATATAATACAGGGTGGAGGCCATGAAAGATGAGAATTTTATAATTGAGATATATGGTGGAATGCTTATATTGAAAGGGAGTATTTGATCTGATATTCATCCTTTCTATTTCAGGTGGTACTGGTAATACCTTCATATGGAGATATATAAGACAAAATTGACTATTTTGAGGTTACAAATAAAATAAATAAAAACATCTTTGCGTCCTGTTATTTTTGTTTTCTACTGTTCAGACGACCGTAACAACTGACAATGGATGAAATTCCAGATGATTTTCGTGTGTGGAGAACATATGATGTAGTGGTATTGGTTAGGACTTCCTTCCATTGTCTATATTATGAATTCTATAGAAATGTGTTGCTGAGAATGAAAGTATAAAAATGAAAATATGAAAAATATAAATCAAATGAGGTAATCGAATCCAAACAAAAAGGTTGAAATAGATTTAGAGATTGATTGCACGAGGTTCTTATGAATTGAATCATCTTTAGAACAATTCGTTCAGGCCAGTCTCAAACTATACAGTTGGTTTTGGCTTGCACCTGTCAGAATACAACTACTCCCCTGGCTAATACCACGGAGGGCATTGAATTATATCCGACCGGTGCTAGTGCAGGTTCCTTTGGCAATACAGAAGAAGGAATTGATTTTCAATTAAAGGGACGGACACACTTGCAGACAGGTTTCGGACTATTTTGCCACTCGTCAGTACAAGGCAGTGTCATCATCAACATAAAATCGATGACTTCCCATAAATACAAATCAAAAACCTCAATACTATCAAGCCCCGACCAAAGCTGATGTGAACAACGAAGTGGAGACTGACCTGAAGGAATTGTTGGAAAGATGATGATTTGATTTAACGCCAGTTTTCAAGTATGCCCATCGACTTTGTCGAAGGTTTTTCTCTTCCGAATTGTTATCAATTTTTCAAACTCCAAAAATTCCCTTGATTCAAGCGGTGTTCTTTGAACATTTTAGGGCTTCCCATTCGTGTGAATCTGCATATAAACAAAATAAATTCAATACGATGGAATAATGTCATCGGTTCCCGAAATTTCAAATATTGGAGAATCCGAAAAGTACTATTTCATGAGCTATAGAAATCTTCATTGAACCCAACCAATGTTGACAAAATGGTTAAGGCTTTCCCGGCCGAGGTTAATAGTATAACTACTTCTCTTCGGGCTTGAAGGCCGTCGTTCTTTGGAATTTCTTCCTGACGTTTCGCTAGCGCGAGTGGCCAGCTTCTTCAGAGGCTTATTCATCCCAAAAGACAAAAGAGACCCACTGTCAGCGGCAGGGGTTTATCGCATACCATGCACCTGTGGGAAGGTTTACATCGGTACCACGAAAAGATCCATGGGTACAAGGCTCAAAGAGCATCAAAGGAACTGCAGGCTGGGGCAAACCGATAAATCGGCGGTGGTGGAACACGCACTGAGTGAGGGCGACCACAGGATCCTGTTCGAAAATGCAACACTGATTGCCCCCAACCAGGGTTACCATAGCCGACTGGTACAATAGAGATCCAAAAACATGTGGACAATTTTAACAGGAAGGAAGAAGCGTTGAATCTAAACAGAATTTGAAATCCGATTCTGAGGAAATCAAGAATAACTAATGAAATCACAGCAGGTAGTGCGGCAACTAATAATGATGATTATTCCCCGAACCCGACAGAAGTAATTAACACTCCAGACTACCTGCATCAACATAAATACGCCTTGAGATATCGAAACGCTTAGTCATCGGAGATGAGTAAGCCTCTGAAGAAGCTGGCCACTCGCGCTAGCGAAACGTCAGGAAGAAATTCCAAAGAACGACGGCCTTCAAGCCCGAAGAGAAGTAGTTATACCAACCAATGTTCTCGGAAAATCTAACCCTATGACGCTGGACCCATGCTATTCAACTTAAATAATTGCGAAAGTTGCATTTTACTCACTTCAACGCTGTATAGTAACGACTCCTCGCTAATTCGGGTCGGGTTGAATCCCTCAGAAAATTGGCGTAGTTGTAATGCATCTTAGCCTTGTGCGGTGGCGTCATTAACCCTGCTCTGGAATAAAAAGGGAAATTGAATCGGGTATTTGTTGCGTGGAGAAGAATGCGGAACTGATACAAATGAGAGTTGAAATTCGGATTGCCGGCTGGTAGCGGGAGTTGGTATTCAGAATGCATAGGTTCGAAATACATGGCGATGCCATTTCACTAATTCTCTAATGGATTACCTTCCTTTCCGGATTTGGGAAAGAGACAGTACTTCACAAATTGGTTAGGATTAGTTAATACAATTTTGTGGAGCAATTTGCCTCTCAAATGAAGCATATTCTCCTTGAATTCCATCAATCTCATCGAACACAATGAAAATGATATTTTGATAATTCAAGGTATGGAATAGGTTTCTTCTAAGTACTGTTTGAACATCATTATTTCGTGGTGGATCAATATTTGTACCGTAGTTTTCTGGGTTACCTACCGCAATCTGAAAAAATAAGAATTAATATTGGAATCTATATACAGATTTGAAATATTTGACAAATGTCAATTACGAAGATTGCCAACAAGAGATATTTTCATTTGAACAGGAATTTGCGTATAAGTTTTGAGAACGAAGACGGATTCAGTTTCCGAAACGTTAACGATGAGTATTTTCATATACAAGTTGTAACTGAATAAGTGTTAAACATTTGAGGGGGCGATTCCGTATTGAAAAAAAGATTAGACCTTTCATATGAAGAATCTTCATTGGAGTATTCCTTGTCAAGATACAGCCCCTGAAAGGGGTACATAACATTTGTATGACAATTTTCTTCACCAGCACTGAAGAAGTTACAATATTGAAATTAACCTGATGTTTTGTACAACCAAAAAGACACTTAGCCAGTAATTTATTTGGTTTACCCCATGGTTGTAAGGGGTGGAAAACGCTACTCCTAAAATGTATTTCCAATGTAACATTTTGTCTTATTATTTGTTCACCATCCAAAAATTTATTTCCGATAGCCTATTTGATTCTGAACGAAAAATGGCTCCTGTTTTTTTGTCCCAAAGTAAACCAGTTCGTACCAAAGAATTATTTTACGAACAACTACAGACATACATCGTCATAAATGCGAACTGGATTTATTGTTATTTTGTAGTTAGTACCTGCATTAAAGGATTGAAGAGTAATAAACAAAACTAATTCAAACTTTTTCAGTGCTTGCAAAAAATATTGTTATACAAATTTCACGTACCCCCTTCAGGGACTGTATCTTGACAAGGGATGCTCCAATGAAGTTTCTTTATATGAAAGATCCTATCTTTTTTATCGATGAGGAATCACCTCCTTGAATGTTTTACACTTATTCAGTTACACCCTGTGTATAATTACTTCTTATTATTTTTTTGATAGGCAAAATTTGAGATATACGAGAAGTTGCTGATTAATTTCACTTGCTCTATCCAGAAAGAACTGTTTTTCAATAGACTCAGCATCTTTTTGGGGTAGATTGAAAATCTGTCCTACACTTGTATAGATTCCAATATTAATTTTTACATTTTCAGATTGTGGTGGGTTACAAACCCAGAAAACTACGGGACAGATTCCTTCACTGTTGTTTTTTTATGTTATTTTCATATCACGAAGCACACGTCCTGTGAACTTCTTCGAACTTCTTCATATAATATTGTTACTGTTCACAAAGTATTGTATATTTCGTGATAAGTTTAGTTCATCCACCACTTCGTATCGTTATGAAATCATAACAATTCAGTGATATGAAATGGCCCAGCTGAACGTTTTTTATGCTGTGAAAAGAGTTGCCTATTGAACAAAAGTGGCTATGATAGCTATACCATACAAAATGAACGTTTTCGGTCCGAAAATCCCAGCAATGAATAACCGAAACAGTAATGTCCCAATAGAAATATCCCAAATAGAAATATTCCACGGTGGAAACATTCCATCAGAATATCATTCACGGCCAAAATATCCAATGTGATTGCAGTTTTTTCGTTTCAACCGCGACACCGCTGAGAATGGCTGCCGTGAATGCATTTAAATACAGAAAATACTATGGCCGTGAAAGCTCACATTCTTTGAATTCTCTGTTATATTAGATATTTAATGATTCGATGCCGGAATTTTGTTTCAATTCGTAACGAATATATCATGTTTCAGTGGTTTTGTGAATGTTAAAAAAAATTTGGGTTGTTAATGGCTGATCACGATCGAAGGTGAAGGTTCAAAAGTGGATATTTGTGTCGTTTTTTTTTACGGAATGTTCATGCAATATTTTTGTTATCGCGATTTATTGCGTAAAATGATATTGCTTGGGATATTCATTTTAATATTTTTCAACAAGGTACCGAGGATGGAAGTTTCAGCATGACGCCAAAGGTCAAACGTTGGAAGGTGAAATAGCCAATATCCAATTGAGTGTCACATTTTTTTTCTACTAACAAAGATAGAGTTTGAAAGTATCTTTACAATCTGACGTTGATATTCCACTCGAAGGGTTCGGTACACAAC